>PRKT01000494.1:401915-418050 GCA_003671525.1 Saccostrea glomerata
CCCCCAAAATACATACCGGGTCCCAAGATATTCATATTTGTCTTTTTTCAGAAATTAACCGTCTAGTACAAATTTACAATGTATTTCATATGAAAAATTCAAAAAGTGCATAGAATTCGTTTTTTATTTTTAAAAAATCATGCCAGTAGTATCTTAACCTCTGACTTTTTAACTGCAGGTATCAATTTTGTATGTTGTAAGTTGTAAATGTTATTAATGAAAGAAAGTCAAAAAAATATCTTTCGACCCGGATTTATATATAGTCCAGGGGCCCGTTTCACAAAGCCTACTTAGGACTAAGTTCTGTCTTAGGAAAGAACTTTTTCCTAAGTTCATTACTCATCCGTTTCACTAACCTCGTCTTATCTTAGGATATTCCTAAATTATGTCGTAACTTTAGGAAAGGTAAATCGAGGACTTAAGAAGAAACTAAATATTGCGGATTCATATCTAAGATTTCATATGGAGAGAAGAATGTGTTTGGGGAGTGAAAATCCAATGGACTACTAATACATGGATGATTGTGTTCTCTCCAGGTTAAAACTGCTTTACTTTGCACGTAATTACTAGGATTTCAACAATTGGCAAACATGTGTCAAAATTAGTCCAAGGTATATAAAAATGTCAGTTCACAAAACTGAAGTTGGCGAAATAGATGTACACGTACTGGAATAAATTCCCATCATATGAAGAGCACGCCTTTTTAAACGAAAAATAGCACATGATTTGATCCAATTATTATACATGCATGCAAACATATAATATTTTTATTTACATGTACATGTATATTTATTTATATATTACTAGTATTCTAATGGATATTAAAATAGAATTTGAAAGAGGATATTTTAGATGAATGGAAACTCTTGTTCACTTTAGATAAGTACATGATTTTTGAATACCCCCCAACCAAGCTCCGGATATATATATGTTTCTCTCAAGAATGGCTGCATCTAATCTCCTCTAGGGCGTTATTATTGAGAAGACACAAACATTGAGCAGTTCCGTTTTCTATAGTATTCCATACATAGGAAAAATTATTATTATACCCCCTCCCGTGCTCCTCCAGTTCGTGCGACCATGAGATTACAACCAGTTATGCTCCCAGCTTAATACAATGTATAGCTGTATAAGAGATTTCAATTATTTTTCTTTTTTAACTTCTTTTAGTATTTTCATATCTGTAGTCGTGAATTTGGGATTTTTTCCTAGCATGGCATTCTTATCTTTTATATGTGTGAAAGCTTCACACAGCACGAACAGCTAATTTTTTTATTTAAACAACATTTTATTCACTGATGTTATTGAGAATAGGATTGGGAAGCAGGCGCAGCCTATTTTAGCCCTGTCCTAACGTGGGATAATCATTGGAAAAGCATTATTTTATTGCCCTCACATGTGTTCGCTACGAAGCAATCATATTTAAAGGATGAGGTGACTTGCGGCCCCCGTTAAATTGATAAAAAATAAAATGTCTAAATTTTACTCAAATTTTTATATGTAACTAATCACTGATATGTGTACCTTCATAGAATACTATTTTTAACAAAAATAGAAACGTGGTTTAAAAGATATTGATCCTTTATTGGGGTAGGGGTGTCATGTTTACATCCAATTCCCATTGCATTTTAACCCCGCCCCACTCTTTGAAGCCCTTAATATATACGAGCGCAGATAGGTTCAATTTTCTCCTTTGGCTGGTCACTGTATTTTATTGAAATCTACCTATATGCAAAAGGAGAAAATTGTACCTAACTGCGCTCACGTGCTATCTTTTAAAAATTTGTAAAATCTTGCTGGACTTTCCCATTATGAACAGATCGACGGAACCAGATTTTCTGACGTAAGAATGAATTCATATGCTAATCGAGGCACTGGCGAAACTTTCTAACTGACCAATCAGCTGAATGAAATTCGTTACGGTTGAGTACCACAAAAATACTATGGAAACATGCTTTGAATTTTACTGCTTTCAGAATTTTTTATGCATTTGAGTCACAGATTAGACACGGATCTACATTTGTACAATTTCGAGCAGAGATGGCAGTAACATTTATACACATTAACAGGTCTGGACGATTTCTAAATATGGAAGTCAAGAACGATAACCGAAAGTTGCTATTAATACACAGAATAAACAAGGCGCTAGTCATTCTGACCAATCAGATAACAGCATTTAGACAAACCCATGTGAAAATAAATAAAACACGTGGTTATTAAGTTTTTTGCTCAAAAGATTTTTTTAGAACAAACTTTTTGTAAACTTAAAGCGCATTTGGGAATAATATAATATTTATGACAATTCTACCGTGAACAAACACGACTTGAAAGCTTAGAATACGTTTTAAGTGGGATAAAAAAATCTGTCACTAGGAGGTAGCAATCCTAAAAGTTTAACTTACGTTAAAAATTTGATATAAATACGGAAATTTTTCAGTTTTTATAGCCTGACAGAAAAATCTTATCGAATAGATGTCAGTCTTTATTATTTTTTGAGCGTTTTTTTTTTTTTTTTCAAAATAGTCCATACAGTTTCTGATAAGCGAGTTAAGATATTGGGATAAAAAGCATTCATGTATAACTACAGGATTCTCTTTTTTCCACTTTATAAGCCTTTTCTTATACCCATTTAAAGTCTGCATAGCTTAGTATTCGGGGCTCATGAAACCCGTGATAATTTAAAAGTATATACAGTGAAACTTCTCCAAACCGGCCCCCCTGGAAACCGGTTCTCCCTGAACATCGGCCAAATTTATAAGTCCCGGCAAAATTCTTAACATTTCTATACACATTAACTCTCATAAAACCGGCCACCCCTAAAAACCGGACACCGGCCACTTTTCCGAGAACAAAAGTTAAGAAACATAAGAAATTTCCCCTCATCATACCGGCCACTTTTTGATTGCAAGAAATTTAACTGTCATTGGCCGGAGGGTTTATAATGACTGGCCGGAGGTGTGAAAAACAGCCTACCCACGAGAATTCAGAGGTGTGAAAAACTGAATATGGCTTCAATAGGTTTTCTATTGTTTAGCCGTCTTGATGGGGTAGTCACCGTGCCAGACTACGTAAATGGCCGGTCTAAGCTGTGTACATATGATTAACATCAATTAAACTTGAATTAATAAAATATCAAGCAACTAATGAATTTAAATCACAGAATGAATCAACAAATTATCGCACGCCATATTGCATCATTTTTTTAAATATACATAAGCGGTCTTAAAATTGGGCACTGTTAAAAAATGCTAAAAAAAAAAACATAAAATAAAATGTTTATCAAAACATAAATTTTATAATGAGAATAACAGAAGTTTTGCTCAGAAATATTTAAATTATTTACTTGAACTGAAGTACAAACAATTTTTTTAATGACGTAAGCGATTCACAGATACACATGCGGTATACTGTATAGAGTTCAGTTAAGGTAAAGGTTCTGGTTTCTTTGCATATGGTTACATGTAATAAAGTAACTTTCTATTTTTTTCTGTTCTTATTTTCTAATTTCTTTTGATAAAAATCAACATGTATGTAGAATTTATCCTCACTGATAATTATTTTCATTTTTTCAGACCTTAAGATTACATTACGTGTCTGCCGATAATTAATAACATGTAGACATTTATTATATATTTTTCCTAGCATCTGTCACATAGTTCTGTATTTCTTCAGTATGTTAGATTCTCGGGAAACCGGCCACCCCTCTAGTCCGGCCATTTTATTCAGTCCGGCAGCTGGCCGGTTTAGAGAAGTTTTACTGTATATGTGTTTAGTCCATACGATAAATACTTGTGTGTTTTGATATACAGTATATATACATACACATGGAATTTTAAACATTATCGATGAAAATCGGACGGATAAGCAAAATCATTTTTACCAACATATAATATATTCTAGTAAATGTTATAATTGAACTTGATATGAATTTGCTGGTGCGATCTATACCTCCGTACTAAACCATTACATTCTATCATACATTATTTTTTCTTTACCGAGATAAAAATGTCAAGGTTGTTCACGGTAAATATGTGGGGAATACCTTCTACTTCAAAAGTTTGCATCTTACTTCTACAGATTTTTTGTTGAAAAAATCTTTTTGAGGAGAAAAACAAAAGCACGTGCTATCTTATTGTTCTTTTAAAATATGTTTTGGGGTGTGTTAAAATGCTGTTGTCTGATTGGTCAGAAAAATAATTACGTTTACTTGATGTCCATTTATAGCAACTTTCGGTTATCGTTCTTGACTTCCATATTTAGAAATCGTCCAGACCTGATTAACAAACGATTGAGAAATAATATACATTAGTTAAAAGGTTTTGTAGCGTGTTTGGTGAGTAATTCGCTAGGTCTACGGCTACGCGTATTCCCGGTTATCAGTGGATACAAGTTTCATGTGCATTTTTTGCCCTAAAAAACGTAAATGCTGAAAATCCATGCGTATTATTAAGTATAAACAGTCTTGGCAGACCATTATAAAAGTTTGAAATGTAGAAAAGGATAACAGGTAAATTGACCTAAAACACGTGTCTGAGATAAAATGTAAACGTAGTAAACCAGCATGTTTTGTTCTTCTGTCATCGGATTGGACAATGACTATGTGCGAAATAATAACAATAGCCATATAAGGTCTTCTCGGACACGCATATCTTTCTATTGTACTAAGACCCGCCCATTCTCTTGCCATAAAAGAACATATTCTCACAAACCTGGCCGAATTTAGCTGTGATAGGGTCTAAAAAATCGAAGATAATGCAGTATTCTTTACAATTAAAATATGCCTGAACTATTGAAACTATTCAAAAGGCGTCGTATTTATTCACTCATGTTTGAAAACTACCAACATTGTTGTAGATTAAACATAATTCGTCGTGGAAAAAGGGGCCCCAGATAACAGTTATGTCACCTCATCCTTTCATTCAATTATCGACAAGTAGAAAGGTAAAGCAAAAACAATATCTGGAATGGATATCTATGGCACGCCAAATCCAAAAAAATGAGCTAATCATAGTTTTGCAGTCGATAAACTAGGTTTATCGGTTGTAAACTATAGTTTACGGACTGTAAACTATAGCTAACAACGTTAATCTATATTTTACATCTGTAAACTGTAGTTAACGCAATAATCTATGTTTCACAACCGTAAACTATACTTAACATCAAAAACAATCATTTGCAATTGCAAAACATAGATTATCTTATATATACAGTTTCACGATTTGTAAACTCTAGTTTACAAACCGTTAACTATAGTTAACGATCTGATAAATATAGTTTCACGATTTGTGAAACTATGATTAACAACTCTTAACTATAGTTTACGATTGTAAACTATAGTTTACAAACGTGAATCTTTGTTTATCAACAAATTCTATTGTTAACGCTTTATTCAGACAGATAAACTTAGATTAGCATTCGTAAACTATAGTTAACGACCGTTAAATATAGTTTTACAGATGAAAACTATCCTTAACGAATCGTTAACTATAGTTTACGGTTTGTAAACTATAGCTTACAGTCGATAAACCTAGTTTATCAATTGTGAAACTAGTTTTTCTCATTTTTTGTGAATTTGGCGTGCCATAGATATCTTATAAAGAGCAAAATAAAGTAAACGTATAAAACGTGGAACAATATTTAAAAAAATACAAATGTCGTGTGCCCGGAAGGGAAGAAGGATTGAAAGGGTGTGTCTGTGAATGCTTAGTTCTAGCATAGTAACTTCGCATAGTTAAAACATACTTCTGTCTAAGTCCTTTGAAAGTCGGGATAATCCCCTCCCTTTTTGAAGCTAAAAATATAACCCAGACTGACATACTGAGGATTGTTGATAGAGCGGAGAAGTTTTTTTCATTAGTCCTTATAAAGGCACAACTTAGGAAATGACTTACGAAAAATATTAGATAAGATTGTTTCGTTAAACAGCTGTGACAAATCTTTGGAACTTCCTAAGTTATAACTTAGGCATATCTTAAAGATATGTATGCCGTGTTAAACAGTATTTTTACACAGCTGAAACCGAACAAAAATTTCTGGAGTATGATAAGCTACCAGAAATGAAACATTCTTGCAAATTCGGCGAAATTTTATTCAGTATTAACAAAGTACTGGTCAGGAAAAGAACACGATATTCTCATGCATATTTATAAAGGACTGACGTTTATCATGGATCTGCGCATGTGCGCGGGAAAAGCATCGCGAGAATCATAAGGTCGAGGAAAATATTTTTTGTGACGTCTGTTCAGTGAGGGACACAAATAGACCAATCAGCTCAATGAGTTGCATTTAATGCATTTATGGGTTACTACATAAAATACTACATGTGTTTTTCAAAAAGGCTAGATTCAAATCGCTCTCAGAAAGACTTGATGCATTATGAACATTATTATCTACTAATCCCATGCTCATATTTGCATACAAATGATTAACAATAATGAAAATTAAAGTTTTCCCCTCTCCATTGTATAGGTCCGTTTGTTTAGAGTTTCCCCGTGCTGTACTGCTAGTGGACATTTTCGGTTGGGTGAACATTAACGGATCTTCAGTATGGAGCGCATTATGCGCAAAAGATATTTTATGTCAAATACAATGTATGGAAAGTAATTTAAACTGCTATGTTTACACCCTGAATGGGATATCGTCAATTATCCCTTTTAGTTTTTTAATATGAACTACATAACATATGTAGATGAAACTTACATACCATACATCTTACAATCTTAGAAATACAGTTGGGCTAATAAAATAAAATTGGTCAAAGAATTCCAGGCCTCTAAAAATTATTCCAGTTTGAGGGCACAACCAAGCATTTCGATGAACACCATTAAGAAAAATTAATTCAGGTAGGTAGCATCGGGTTTTTTTTTTTAAGTGGGTGGGGGTATAGAACAGTTAGAATAAAAATCAACTAGCTCGAAGAAATCTGACAAGTAAAATAGGTCCCAATATCTTTCACTACTAAATTTTTTTCATTCATTACAATTTACTGCCAAACTCCTTTCTTTTTCGAATTAGCCCGAGCCAATGCTGATAACCTACTTGCAGATTTTTTATATTATTTTCAAGGGGTCAGAAATACTGTGGTTCATATGTAAAGAATATAATTATATTCTTTAGTAGTATTCTGGTTTTGGCATTCGGTATATTGTGCAGATTTATACATGATATTCCGTGGAAAACTTTTTGTTGTTTTGAACCATTAAGAAATGCAGAATCGAATGTATCTAATAACCATTTTGATTGATCAAATTATATCATTTTTTTGCATTGGTTATTTCATTTTGGCGCAACATGGTTTCCACACTTCTTTATCCATAGTCGCTGACAGCTGTAGAAGCTCACCCAAACGAAAATGTCCATTGAAAAGACAATTGCACGTGATTATTCCTCGGTACAAAAAGCAACCAACTCTGAGGTGCTCTCAAAATTGACAATCCCAAACTCACCTGTCTGTAGTAAAAACGTAGTAGACCATCATGCTTTTCGGTTCATTGACGAGATTGGTCCATTGTTTGCTGTAAACATGCGAGACAACGTGATCATGAATATTTCAATAAGAGGCGGTTTTTTATCCGACACGGAGAGAAAATAATTCTTACCAAATAATATTTTATAACTTTTAAAAATGATGGAGTGGAATTGTCTAATTTGCAGAAAGTATATAACTTATATATCTTGACGAGACACCACATACATTTATTACTTTTGAAATAAAACACTAATACGGCATATATAGCTTTAAGTTATGTCTTACGACATATCTTAGGAAATGTTTGTGAAACAGGCCCCAGGGGCCTGTTTCACAAAGCCTACTTAGGACTAAGTTATATCTTAGGAAAGAACTTTTTCCTAAGTTCATTACTTATCCGTTTCACTAACCTCGTCTTATCTTAAGATATTCCTAAGTTATGTCGTAACTTTAGGACAGGTAAATCGATGACTTACAAAGAAACTAAATATTGCGGCTCCATATCCAAGACGTCTTATGGAGAGAGATAAGGTGTTTGGGGAGAGAAAATCTAATGGACTACTAGTATATGAATGATCGTGTTCTCTCCAGGTTAAAACTGCTTTATTTTAGACGTTAATACTAGGATTTCAATAATTGGCCAACATGTGTCAAAATTAGTCCAAGGTATATAAAAATGTCAGTTCACAGAACTGGAGTTGGCGAAATAGATGTTCATATACTGGAGTAATTCCCAAGCATTTGAAGAGCACGCCTTTGTTAACAAAAAATAGCACATGATTTGATCCAATTATTAGACATGCATGCATACATAATGTTTTTTCTCTATTTACTTATATATTACTAGTATTTTTTATGGATATTAAAATAGAATTTAAAAAGGATATTTTAGATGAATGGAAACACTTATTCACTTTAGATAAGTACATGATTTTTGATGAACCCCCAACCAAGCTCCGGATATAAAGATGTTTCTCCCAAGAATGGTTGCATCTTATCTCCTCTAGGACGTTATTATTGAGAAGTCACAAACATAACGTATTTTTGTTTTCTATAGTATTCCATACATAGGAAAAATTATTATTTAACCCCCTCTCGTGCTCCTAAAGTTCTACGGCCATGAGATTACAACCAGTTAATGTATGTCATGAGTTATGCTCCCCGCTTAAAACAATGTAAAGCTGTGCAAGATATTTCAATAAATTTCCTTTTTAACTTCTTCTTTAAGTATTTTCATATCTGCAGTCGCGGATTTGGGATTTTTTTTTCAAGCATTGCATTCTTATTTTATATTTGTGAGAAAGCTTTACACAGCACGAACAACTAACGAACAGTCATTGGAAAAGCATGTTTTTAATTGTCCTCACATGTGTTCGCTACGAAGAAATCATTTTTAGATTTCATTCAATTATTGACAAGTAGAAAAGTAAAGTAAAAACAATACTTGGGATCGATACGTTATAAAGAGCAAAAAAAAAGTAAACGTATAAAACGTGGAACAATATTTGAAAAAATACAAATAAGATTGTTTCGTGAAACAGCTGTGACAAATCTTAGGAACTTCCTAAGTTATAACTTAGGCATATCTTAAGTTATGTCTTACGACATATCTTAGGAAACGTTTGTGAAACAGGCCCCAGTGGTTTTTAGGGGGGGGGGGGGGGGGGGGGGGGGGGGGGGGGGGGGGGGGGGGGGGGGGGGGGGGGGGGGGGGGGGGGGGGGGGGGGGGGGGGGGGGGGGGGGGGGGGGGGGGGGGGGGGGGGGGGGGGGGGGGGGGGGGGGGGGGGGGGGGGGGGGGGGGGGGGGGGGGGGGGGGGGGGGGGGGGGGGGGGGGGGGGGGGGGGGGGGGGGGGGGGGGGGGGGGGGGGGGGGGGGGGGGGGGGGGGGGGGGGGGGGGGGGGGGGGGGGGGGGGGGGGGGGGGGGGGGGGGGGGGGGGGGGGGGGGGGGGGGGGGGGGGGGGGGGGGGGGGGGGGGGGGGGGGGGGGGGGGGGGGGGGGGGGGGGGGGGGGGGGGGGGGGGGGGGGGGGGGGGGGGGGGGGGGGGGGGGGGGGGGGGGGGGGGGGGGGGGGGGGGGGGGGGGGGGGGGGGGGGGGGGCTCCAGTCTACTAGCACCCGTGAGAATTATATGAAGATTTTTAAGATACATGTTTGTAAGAAGAAGCTTTATCAATCGACAAATTACGAACGGACATCCCCCTGGATGTATGATATGGCTAAAATACCTACGTATTAAAACCGTATTAATTTTAGTTTTCGCAGCATTTAGTATTTTGAAGAATTTTCCTTTAGGTTTTTGGATTTTTGCAATTTAATTTTAGACCTAACTCCTTATTGTCCAGACCGCCCTTCGTAAAGTAACACCCCCCCCCCTTTCGACCCCTACTAGATCCGCACATGCTATTATAACTTTTTATTTCATGCCACAGAATGACATTTTTTAAATTTTTCTTTCATTTCCCTTCTCGAACCCCTTTGCTCGTTTAAGTGTCCATTGAAATGTGTTGTAGCGTCACGGTAGCGACTACGACAAGACGTGGCTTTGAGGTATCTTGTAGGAATTTAATCTATCGAAATCCCAATAAAATTGAAGAATTCAATAACCCAACCGTGAAAACAATAGACTACAATGACTGATCCCCTTTTTTGGTTACGTTCGTTCGTAAGATGTCGGTGTTTCTCTACTGAGAGCATCTTGTTAACGAACCCGACGTACAATTTGTAATCAACTTAATTGCGTTCAATAAAAGAGAAAACTTATGAATAAGGTATTGTTCAAATACATTTAATTACAGCTATAAGGTTTTGTGCTTTCATAAAGACATTTCAGCTTTTTTTCTCTCTAAAAAAAGTCTTCCTCGAATGCCAATTTCTTTCAGAACCAATTTTTTGGTATTCAACACTACATTTCCCTTATATGAATTTCTTGTAGTATAAAGGGGGGGGGGGGCAACCAGCCTTTCACTGAACATTTCCAATAGTAAATGTATTGGTGGGAAAAAAGTGGGGGGGGCAGCCTTTTTACGTATCAATAAGGGTACATATATAATTATAATTCAAGACCCAAGTACCTGTGAATTTTAACTCCTCCCCCAACTCCCCAAAATCAATTTATTTGTATATTATGTTTATTCGTTGATTTTATCTTTCATGAAAATGAAATAAGAACATTTGAAGTGCAATATCCATAACATTGTTTGAAGTTTTGAACATGTTGAAGACATAAACGTCAATTAAAGCATTTTTTATTTTCAAAGTTTTCACAAAAAGTGGGTTGGAATGATGACGTACATTAATATTTCTTTCACGGACTTTTACGATTTACGGACTTTTGAATAAAGTATTTCTTCCCTCTGTAAGTCTGTAGTCTGTCAGTAAAATCTACAACTTCCAACTACAATATATAATTTTCTGTTGTAAATGGTAACGTCCTATGTATAAATTCAATTTCCCGTGCTTGCGCGGATAATTATCTAGTATGTACATATTTTTTAACTTATCATGTCTGTTGAAGTAACCACAACACATGTTTCGGTCGAACACGTGTTTACTCGGTATTTATTTAGACCGTCAATTTCATTGGGCTATTATATTTATGGAAAACCTGTTCTACAGGTATTCGAATAAACAAATTGACCGTTTTATCCTTTTCTAAAGAAATGGGCGTGTCATAAGATGAAAATAACGTTCTAAAGATAGCTCAAAACGTTCCATTCGAACTGAAAATTTTACCACTTCAATGCGCTTTATTGTACCTGTTTGATCTTTACATTTAATCTGGCATTTTTTAACCTCTTTGATACACATTGCTTTCATTTATCTAAAGTCCAATATTTAAGGAATGTTTTTAAGTTTTGTGTGAGTTATTGGTATGTGAATCACAGACACTTGTCACGTAGGCATATTTCATGAAACGCGCTATAATATATATATTATCTTTATGAATTTATAATGTAATTTATATCAAAAATTACGCGGACTTGTTGCACAGAAGAAATATTTGACGACATAATCGGGTAAAATTTCACAAATTATTTAAAAGAACCTTTACGTATATGGTCTTCAAAATTTCATATCAAAATGTTGTAAATTGGTATTAATTTTGAGTGATTTTTCAGGACATACCATTAAGTCACGGCGCAGCAAATCTTCGACGTCACAAGCATTATCAAAAATATGCGATTGAGCTTTCATTTTCTCAACATTTTCCCTTGAGTACCTGTATAGTTTGAGTTACCTTATCTACTCAACATCAAAACACCATTTCTTGTCAAGCTTAAAATCTATTAAAGAAGTAAAGAATATTCTTTTTTTGTTTTAAAACCAAAAACTACTTATGTGATATAGTGTGATGTTGGTGACTGTCAATCATGTTCTTAACAGTCCGGATAAAGTTAACTTTTCGCCTAAATCTTCTTCCCGTCCTCCCGTATAGCCTTTTTACAGAAGTCTAACTGTCTAAAATTTCAATTTGCTATTTGTGGGCGAATGTCACGAGTAGCCTAGATTATTATTATTATGCATATTTTGGATCTATGTTGCCGATATCTCGAGCATTACACATATTTTAATAAAAGTGTGGTGCGCCGTCAATTCAGGATACGTCATTTTCACAGTCGTTTTCACGGGAATCACATCAGAGAAAAATCACTATATTTCTGTTAGAACTTCAAATATTACATCCGAAATCTAAATATATAATAATAGTACAATTTAAAGGTACATTTGAGAAAATTGTTGAAAAATATCGCGAATTTTAAAAAATCAATGAGTTGAATTTTTGAATCCGCATGCTTTTGCTTCAATATTTTTTTGTCGTGCGCCGTACCTCTCCATCAACGATATCAACATACCGATAATTTTAGTAGAATTTTTTTAAGATACAGAAATTTTGCCCAAAATTTATTGAAACCTTTAAGATACATATTTCTGTGAAATTTTATAACTATATAACGTCTGTAAGAGTAAATAATAGCACAGTCCGCGTAATTTTTGAACGGCAAATTTTTGAATTTGCATTGCAAATATGCATATTTACATAAAAGAATATGCAGTGTAATTTTCAATCTTACCCTAAAACATTCTCTAATAATTAAAAAAGCAGATTTTATTCACAGTCCAAGGGAAACAAATATTGTGTCGGCAGGGGATGCTCACTGCTCCATGGCACCTGATCCCACCTCTGATGTCTCGGGGGTCCGTGTTTGCGCTGCTCTTATTTTGTATTGTTTGACGGACTTTGAGATTGAATACTGTTCGATATCTCCATATCCTTCCTTTACTTCCATACCAATAAACTTTTTACATGTTTTCCGCATTGTAGCTACAAGCGCGTACGTATTAGTACCATACTGACACTTTTTTTAATTTCTACATTTTGTCTGTAAATTTTACTCTTTAATTAGTAAATTTTACACTTTTATCTGTAAACACAAAATATAACGTATCTTATATATGATAAAGATATGCAAGTTTTTTTTTAATTTGGATACGCAAAGGGAAACATGTTCTGTTCTTGTGTGCATTGTACACAGGTAATCTCTTAATACATTAACCAATCCGATCAATTTTCTATTTTTAACCACACTAGGTAAACACGTAAACGATAGATACACGTGTTGTGATAACTTCAATAAATATATCTTTGAGATGTTTACTAAGCTATTTATAGTAATATCTAAATCAGCGATATAGAGATATGAATTGCACTGCATATCATTTTACTCATAATTAATTATTTACCAAGTCTGGCCCTGGGGGGTCATAAATTCCTCATCATAACTTTTTTTTTATTTCATTAGCTTACTTCCCCGGAGCAGAAGAGATTTTGTGATAAATACTATAGTAAATACATTTTCACTGTTAAATCCATAGGGCCCAGTCGTAACACCATAACCCCTGACCCTGAGTGATACATGATGGCCTAATAAAAATGTCTTTTTTGAGATTATTTAAAATATTTACATAGTTATATAAAGGATTAATTGCCAAATAAAATCTCCATACTTCAAAAGTCAAACCTCAAATCAGGTCAAACTTTAAATATAGAAACAGGAAGTTTATATAGTAAAAGGATAAAATGACATTCCACGCCACAAAGACGAAGGATAAATTTTTTATAGGTTTTAAGTACCTAACCTCCATCGTCTGTTATTACTTGACAGAAGGTAAGCTTTTTTTCAAAACGCCATTTCTATATAACTAACGCATACACAAATTAATGATGTTAGCTATCACAGATTGTATCAATGGTATCATTTTTTTTTCATTTGCACAGGGCAAATTGTAATGTGCAAGAGGCCCATGTGACATTAAGATCACCTGAGTATCATGTTTCAAATTTTTCATAATAGTATTAGATCGGCGTTCTAAGCCAGAGGCCACTATATGGATTTCACTTTTTTCAGAGAGACACCATAGCTCATCGTATATTCACTAAATATTCAACAGCGCAATGCATTAGCAGCAGAACCCTGACCTTGCTCTGGAGGATCATAAAAACCATTATTTTAGAAGGGGCAACCCTTTTTCATTATCACAATGCAATTATGGGTAATCGGCTTTGTACTTAAGATAAGAGCAAAAAACAATCCAAGAATTAAATGCATTTAAATTATACAATTCTCTGAATCCCACCCAAATACCAGAGCCCCTGATCAAGGATCCATCAAATTCATAATTTTAGAGAGGTACTTATCCCTCATGATAACTATGCACTTATTCCATAGAGAATAATACATACCTTTTTCCATATCTGATGAATCAGCCAAAGACTCCAGTATCAGACAGAGGCCCGAATGCCCGAGGGCTGATATTGGTCGAGGGCTGATACAGGATGTGATGTGGAAAAGGGTATGTTTTATTATGTTTATTACATACTTAGTACTAAAATACAGCACACATTAAGTTTACAAGTTAATAAGTAAATAATCATGCATTGACTTCTTACATACATGTTCATGGTCTCTTGTCGCCTTCGGTTTGGGTTTTGTTTCTACTTCTTTTTTTATCTTTTAATTCAATTCCATCAATACCCATTTGCAATTGCCAATTAACCCGGGTATTTAAGATAACCAGTATAAAAACAACAAAGAAAAAACTACAAAATATAAGTTATAACAAATTTCTTAAAAGTTTAACTTGTTATTTAAACATGTATGTTTTTTGACAAATTTAACTTGAAATCTATATCTTTTTTCAAATGAACCTTTGATGCTTTTTTCTAACATGGACTTTACTTGTATGATATTTTCTATTCTGCTTTTCATTTTAAATTTATATATTTTATATGCCAAATAAGATATAATGGTATTATAAAAAAGAATTCTTCAATTTGTTTCCAAGTAGAATCCTATAACAATATGTTTCCATGACACCTCATTGTTCATAACAATATTCAAATTTTGCCATACACCTTTTACATTATCACAATCAAAAATAAGATGTTTTATATCTTTATTTTCATTTCCACAAAATTCACATTTTGCATTTGCTCTTAATTTACATTTTTGTAAAAATGAATTACAACATAGAATATTATTTATTAATTTATAATTAAATTCACTCAGACCTTTATCAAACATGAGTTTGATTTAATTTCCATAAATATTACCAGTGTTCTTTACTCACACAAAAGTTTCGACCTAATATTGATTGAATACATGGTTATTAAAACTTTTTAGACAATATTTTCTCATAGGAAAACTTACATTTTTTATCTGTAATGCAATATCATTAATGAAAACCGCTATTAAAATTGAAGGTATTTACAGAGGTTGTCTTGGTAAAAACACAGCACTTCATATCAAACGTATTACTCTCTTTAGTTACTACTTTTTTAAAATCTTGTATTCACACAACCAGTTAGATTTTTTTTCAGAGTATTTGAAATTTCTTGTAATGTTTTAAAACTACCATTTTCGTCAAAGAGATCTTTAGCATACAAAATATTACTTGCAATCCAATTTTTGGAAGCATGTTGTTTTACCTTTAAATTGATATAACATGTTATTCCAAAGTGGTTGTCGTGCAAAGAGCTAAAGCCACGAACCATTAGATAAATTTGATACTTCTATTTCCTTTTTACATTAATTGAAGCAACAGAATATTTCTTTATAAAAAGTAGGCAAGTTAGATAAAAGTGAAAAGTTTTCAAGCTTTCTTTCAGACAATGTTAATAAATAATTAATGTCTATATTCATTTCATTAAAGGTATCCATTTATGACTTTATTTAATATACAAGATTCATCACTTAGTCTTGTTACCCAAGATGCCTTTAAGGCCTTTAATTTCACTTCGATATCAACCAATCCTATTCCCCCATCTTCTTGTTTGCTTATAACAGTGTCTCGCTTAATTCTATCTCGTTCGTTCCATATAAAATTGTATACGCTACTTTTTAATTTTTTTATGAACTCGTGGTCTGGAATATTAATTTTGATATAGCTAAAGAATCAACTACACAAGACTTTCCATAGATTGTTAATTTTTTTTTCCATGATTTAAACAGTTTTTCTATATCTTCATAAATTTTAATCCAATTCAAGTTGTAGCATTGATCTTTGTTATGACCAATAAAAATGCCTAAGCATCCAACAGCATCATTGATTACATTTATACCGTACACAATTAAGTGTCTATCTTTGAGACTACCCAATAGTATACATTG
>PRKT01000495.1:0-26502 GCA_003671525.1 Saccostrea glomerata
CGTTTTTTCATGATGACAAGGAACACAGAGCGGGTGTGACCGGGCAGCGGGGATGCTCATTTTTTCAAAGCACTTTATCCCATCTCTTATTTTCGGAGGTCTGTATTTGCTCTGTTCTTATTTCATTTGTTTCATTTTCTGTTGAACTTAGATTTCATGTCACGGGATTATCTTTTAACTTTCTTGATACTTCTTATTCTAAATATTTTTTACACATGTACATATGTATCATGCAACCATTGAAAGCAGACTTAAATATCTAATTTTCAAGCAATATTTTTTGCAAACTTTTACAAGGAATTATATCCTTCGGTGGCGAAATTACATAAAACTCGTATTGGGACAATGGTTATATCTTGATAATAAACATAAACTTCATATTGTACATGTATTTAATGAAAAATTGGCAATTTTTCATCGTACGAGGCTGAAATTTTCAGTGTGTTATAATCTTTATAAAAAGTGTATAAATTTTGCAAGCACAGATCATATACAAATAGTGAATCAATTCACGAACAATCTTTTTTAACTATCTACCTGAATTCCAATACAAAACAATTGTTGCCAGTCAATTTGAGTGATTTTTTATTATTTAAAGTCCCTCTTGAGATTTTTTCATTTAAATGGAGACATGATCACTTGACCGGGTACAAAGTTCTGCCTTTATATCACCCGGAGCCATTTATCAGCAGGATTTTGTTGGGCCAAAACCTACTTCGACACAAGACTTCGTGCAGCAGTTGATTAGTACTTGTGACTTGATATTCAGCTCTTTACCCCGCAACTCTAGTGCAAACACTTTACAACTGCTCCACGTAGACGACTTGTTTTGGTTTTGTTGCATTGATTTGAAACAAAATTTACTCAAAATGGGTATACATCTGAAAAAGAAAACACTTGGCAAGGCTTTCCTGTCAACATTTGAATATATTTCGACCTAGCATTACCTATCAGCAGTTATTTCCATTCCTAAGTCGATACGAAATATCTCACTGAAATTGAATCTTAAGATACCAGTGCTTGATACAATTCAACTGTTTCGTATTTTTATTTATTTTACTAGAAAAGGATGTTAATGGTAACAATTAGAACAAAGTTTTATAATAAACCTTAATTCCACTTGATTTGCCGCACTTTTTTCTAAACGCTTGCAGATATTGAGCTGATATTTTGGTATGTGAGTGTATCTTAATGAGTTACAGATCAAGTTTGAATATCGCTTCGCTTCATTGAATTTTGACAGAATTATGGCATTTTGAATACTTTTCATAATCGCTTAATTAAGATCGGGTTCGAAATGCGCTAACTTCCGATTGTCGACAAAAATAATATGAAGCGAGGGAAAGACTGTGGTCGGGTGGAGAAATTGGATGGTTTTCTGTCTTAATGTGGATTATTTTATTAGTTTCAAGGCATTTACAACTTGAAAATCTTTCAGTTTTACCTTGGACATGACTTTTGCCTATTATAAAATGACATCCTGAAGAAAAGGGGGAATCCGGTAGGGGACATGTATTGCTTATGCAATACACTCAGAATGCTTGTTTTTTTCTGCTTTTGTAGTGTTTCTTTTTTAATTATACTAAATAAAAAATAATGAACAATAAATATCCCAGGTTTTACATGTATATTTCATTTGGCTATTAAATTCTTTTCTTATTTGATTTTTTTTCATATTTTCAGAGTAACAGTACCTCTCTTGATTGATTCTACAAGATTCTGAAGTTGATTTCCCAAAAGACCATGACCTGCTTCATAAGGGTGTTTTACGTTAGATCTAAGGATGAATAAGACAACAAATAGTTGTTCAGTAAGCTGTAAAACTTAAAATTATGTTCCTTCATCAAATATATCTACGCTCAAAATATCACTGAAACAAACATTGACATATGTTGTGTGGTTTTTCAACAATACTGCAAATGAATAAGAAATAATATCAGAAACCTTCATGTTTTTTTTTCTGAGCCATCTTTATCCATGGCATTTGTTTAAAAAAATTAAGACTTCCAAGAATAATTATTCTATCAAAATATTTTCCAACTCCTTGGAGTGTAAATTCTGAGTAAAGAAATGCGTGATGAAAATGTCAAATTTCAATGTGATGCATCTAAACTGAAATATACTACATGTACAAGATTTAATGTAAGACAATAACCTTAGCTTATTTTTTTTATTTTTTGAACACTTAGTTTTTAGGATCAAGTGAGCTTTTTTGATCACACTTTGTCCGTTGTCTGCCCGTCTCAACTTTTCACATTTTCGTTGAAAACTTAGTACAAAGCATCCTTGGGTGAAGGGGAGTTTGAATTGTTAAAATGAAGGGCCAATAGTCCTATTGCACTCTCCGACCTCACGTCGTGTCAAAGGTCAATCGGGGATAGATTTTACATCTGGGTGTTTGCGCTATAGTAAACATTGAGTTGTACGGAAAAAAACGTGACAATAAATACTGAAATATAGAGTGAAACTATCATTTTCGGTAAGTTTTGAGTAAACCGATTACAATCAGAATGAAATTCGGTAAAGTTCAATTCCGTTTTATCATGATTATCGAGTTAATTGTTTAAATTTATCGTGTACACATACCATTGTGTATCTGTGTGCATGGTATGACACCGTTTGTTTACACAATAAAGTTATTGATTCTTAAATTAAAATTCCTTATATTTTCGTAGGGAAAACTAAACAAGGCACACTTAATCAGCTGTTCATGTAACTCATGCTCAGTAATGTTGGGATCAGCTGAATGCTGCAGATTTAGACTTATAATATGCCTATATGTTTACAATGTTTATGCTATAACCATAGAGCAGTAATAGAGTAAAGGATATAATTCTTCTTCCAATTAAGATATTAAGCTGTTCAGGACTCAATACACTATCATACATATATACATGAAACAGTTTCAAAAATGTCATTTTTAATTATACAGTTAAAATTTACTAATTATAAAATTTTAAAATACAGTGATTTAGGCACTTCATTTTGTTAGAACACTATATATTCTTGGGATAGCTGCAGAACTGTAGCTCTTTGAAAAAAAAAATAAATTGTCAAACTGGTCTTTTGGAGAGCTACAGTTCTGCAGCTATTCTTGGGAGTAATCGGATTCAGTGTTCGATAAGCATCATTATTATACTTCTGTTAAAATGTTTCCTATATAAAATTCAGAAGGTAAAATATTCTTCATAGTCTGAAAATTTCCCCGCATAGAAGGCTATACCCCGGGGTATAGTTTTTGCTACCCACCCCTTGGAAAATTTTCATGCAAATATTGACGCCAATTATAATTTTCAGCGTTAAATCCAAACGCTGATGATGTCATTATGACTTCAGTAGCATTGTGACGTCATCAGAATTTCAGCTCATTCTCGCTTTGTTGTCTAACTCCAAAGAAAATTTAAACCTTAGAAATTATAATATACATCAGTATAATAAAACACCCTTGACAGGAACTATTCCCCTCGGGCAAGCCCTCGGGGAATAGTTCCCTGTGGCGGGTTCGATAAAAGAGCTATCCCACTCACAACCATTGGATAAGTGTATACTATACAGCAAAATATTAAGTCAGCATCAACCCATCAGGATATGATCAATTTTCATTATTTCAGAGTGCTGGTGTTCAAGGGAGAACCAGTGAAGAAAACTTTACTTTATATCGTAGAGATTTTTGATGGAAAATGGTCAATATATATATAGGTTTTGGTAATTTTTTATTGTAATAAAATTTTACCCTTTCTTTGTGCCACATTGGTGACCCCTCCTAGCTGGCATGAGGTTAGTCAGATGCCTGCTGATGATGTCAGATTTGACTATTTAATTTTGTTCAAAAAAAAACTATTAGAAAAAAGGAGAGTATTTTTCTATATTTAAAATTCCTTTTATTTATGTTAGCACCTTGATTGGCTTGATGAAAATTTTAGAATAATAAGGGGCATATAATATTAATAGGAAAAGAGAAAATTGTAAGAGTGGACAGAGAATTGAACTGAAGTTCCCTGCATCATGCCCCAAACTATTGCTCACATGTATCGATGTACTAGGAAAAAGAAATATTGACATGTGAATTCCACAAAACATATACATGTATGTCACTGGTAATATAGGGTTGAACAAGTAATCATGCAACACACACACAAAATAAATAAATAAAAAAGGAAAAAAAGATCAATAGGAATTTATTTTACATGTATATAATAACCCTACCTACATGTTATCATTTTGAAAAATGTGGGTCGGGGATCAGATGTGTGCCAAAGGTAAAGATAATTTTTTTCTATATACATATTTCATTGAAAAACAACATTCTGTATAACAAAAATTCTTGATAGATTTAACACAAATTTCTTGATAATCCAAGAAATTGTCTTACTTGACAAAAAATAAGTTTTTAATCATATCAGTATCCATATGTTAAAATATTTTAGTTTTATAAATGCGACATGAAAATTTAAGTAACATATACTCACAATGAATAACATTGTCAACATTGATCGTGAATTTTAGAACTGATGTTTAGTGATGAACTATCTTTATATCTAATAAGCTTTTAAAAATAAGAGAACTACACATTTTCAGGTTTAAGTAATGAAATAAAAAAATGAAAATGGACAAATATTGACCCATTTGCTAGTTATTTGATAAAATGTTGATGCCTGTGAAATATTTAGAGGAAATATACAATTATTTCAAAACTGATGGCCTCTTAATTAAGCCTCATAACATTTACCAGGTATACAATTCAATTCACTCATGAATTTAACCAAACATGGCATATACAACAATGTTCAATAATAAATCAACAGAACTTTTAAAATTTTTCATACATGACATACATGTATTTTGATTTTTTCTGTACATTTTATAAACTCGGCTTTTGCTATGGTTTTCACATTTGATGACAAGTTGAAGGTACATGTAATGGTGTTAATTGCTTGAAATTCTGACTCAGATGTGATCTACCAAGTTTATGACAATGTTTTCTAGGTAGTTATTCTAGGCATTGCACACAATAATAGCAGTCGCCTCTTCCTATTCCATAGGTAACTAAGGAGGATTCTCATCAGTACTCTGTATACCTGTTTTTATTAAAAAAAAAACAAAAAAAAAAAATAAACAAATCAACAGTACATCATAGATTGGGGTCTGAAAATGCAATATAATTTAATGTATGTAATTTACTTTTTTGTTTGTGTAAGTTCCATAATCTTTATTCAGTCTGTTTTAATCTGCTCTGAAAGAGCCATAGCTGCCTTACCGACGACTCGGCCTACACAAGTATTTAAAAGGAAATCACCTGTTACTATTTATAGATACATGTACCGTATGTCAAATCAAAATCTATCCACATGTATCTAATCATTTGTGAACTAGTGTTATATTTTCATTGTTGCAAGTTTGTTGCATGACAGTAATTTTACTTGTTCAATACTCTTATTCTAAACAAGATTGTTTGAAAATTTTAATAATAAAACAGACTATCAGCTATGACTTTGGTTCATTAAAATAGTTTAAGACTGTTTTTCCCTTAAGATACTTTCAATGTGTAGTGTTGTATATTATATATCTCTTTTAAAAATTATTTATACATGTATGTATTTTAAAATAATAGAAGAAAACACAGGAAAATCCACATAGAGAAAAAAAAAATCGGTATTTAGTAACACGCATTGTGAGACTCGAACTCATGATCATTATGTCTTCATTCCAGCAATCATACCACTATGCCACGAAGTCTTGTTCATCGAACCGCTAAAATTAAGACAGATTGTTGAATTTTGAAATAATTTTAGAAGAAAAATTAAATACGTATTTTCAACATTTTCAATATGAAGACCACCTTTAACCAAAATTATCTAAACGTAATGAAGTTCAGTCATATCCAAATAAAATTATTCAGAAGTTGTTTTTCTGGTTAAGGGTGGTCTTTTCCTAGAGTTTGTCATTGTTTAGTTGGGTACCTCAGTATTTACTATATTCTCCATATAAACTGAACGATTTTTATAACTATCACAAGAGGAAAATATTAATAATTGAGTATTATTTTTCGGTGAGTTGCTTTAAGGCATGTATAAACTAACATTGTATGACACAATTTTGGTTAAACAACGTATTCAAAATATCACTACTAGTGTAGGCGAAAGTGACTATCAAATGCGCTATGGCTCTTTGTTCATGTAAAGATGATGATTAACTATGGTATTTAATCTATTTAAAAGTTTCTTTATTAAACCAGCTTGTACCTTTATATACACAAGCATTTGAAAAAGCATCCTTCAAGGAGGTTAAAAGGGTCTTTTGTATGTTCTCATCAGATGTGTTACTAGTTGTCTGATAGTTTGCTTTTAATTCTTCCTTGAAGACAGTGGTCTTGATACTATATATAAACCAACATACACATTCCAGATCTTGAGGCACATGTGACATGATGTTTTTCCCAGTCTGTTTGCAGAATCTGCATGAAAAGGCAAACCTGCTCCATGATTGCAAGATTGTCCAGGCTGCAATATACAGTTCAGATCACATAAACTATTATTACTTAATAATATTTACATCACCTAGACATGTGTGATTAAAGTGTAAAATATAATATAATTCTTGACATGATTACCTGTTGAATAATATGGATCTAGTGTAATATGCTTTATATAATTTTATGTTTAATAAGTCTTTAAAAAGTTAGGGATAATCAAGTCATATTAGTATTATTTTAATTTCTGAGCGGGTGAGAAATTATTTTCTTGATTATGTTTGCATAACATTTAATTAGTTATTTAACTCAAAGTGATTACACGTTTTATAATAATCAGCATAATTATGCTGAAATTGTTCTTTTGGTCACTTACCCTGAGTACATGTAACAGGAGCAATACTAGGCACTTATAACAGTTCCACTTGTTTTCTCAAAACAGACCCAAACCCTGTCAGCTGTGTTTCAGTTACATCACCAACTATAGGCAAACGTTTGTTAAGCCTTAATTTTCCAGAGAAAAGAAAAATCTAATGCATAACTTTGATCTCCAGGATACATTATGTTTATACTAATATGTATAAAATATCGAAGTTATGAAATATGAATCAAAATAAACCGTTGTTTACAACTTCATGAGTTACGCAGGTATCCATTGCTGTTTACAATCCCCGATTAACCTTTGACATGCATATATGATTAGCAAAATCAAAATGGCGAACCCGAACGTGCAATAGCACTATTGCAAGTTCCCTACCAAGGGGAGATAATCGAGAAGAGACAAAAATAAGGATGGTTCTTGAAAAAAAAATCTTTTTAAGAACCACTGGACCAGAAAGAAAAAAAACTTATGTGGTACAGTGTTGATTCTTAATTGTTCAAATCATGTCCCCCGGGTTTGACAAAGCCACACTAAGGACTCAAAGTTTTACATAGAAATATAAAGAAAAAACTAAATATCTTCTCAAGTCGAAGAACCACTGGGCCAAATATAAAGAAAAAACTAAATATCTTCTCAAGTCGAAGAACCACTGGGCCAGAAAACCTGAAACTTATGTGTAAGTATATCCTGGGGTTGTGAAAATTCTAAATTATTCAATCATGATCCCCGGAGTAGGGCAGGGTCACAAAAGGGAAGCCAAGTTATACATAGAAATATATAAAAAAAATTCTAATTCTTTTTCTCAAAAACCACTAATCCAGAAAAATTATGTTAAAGCATCCTAGGGTAGTGTAGATTCTAACTTATTCCATTCATGACCCTCGGGGGTAGGATGGGACCATATTTTAGAATCCAAAACTTAGAAAATATTAACTTCTGATGAACCACTGGGCCAGGAAAGCTAAAACTTATGTAGAAGCATCATGGGGTAGTGTATATTTTAAATTTTCTAAACATATAAAATTAACACTAGACAATGTTTAAAAATCACTTAAACAATGTTTTAAACATCAGTAAATTATACAATGTATGAGTTGTTGGACTAGATTACATGTTAGAACATTTGTCTGCTTTCAGGATGGTGGTAAACTGTATTTATGTTCCTTAGTTCTCCTGCCAAACGACTGAGCTTGTTTTTTGATAAACAGGCAAAAAAAAATAACATCATGCTGAAGTGAAATATGTCATTTATTTAAGTAAATGACGGAAAAGTAAAACACATTTAACAAATTGGGGGTCAGAAAAAGGAGGACTCAAATATAGAGTATTACACATATTAGTAAAAATATTACACAATCTGACCCCCAGCACCATAATGACATTGTAACATGATGTACATAGGCAAAAGGGGGGTCAACCAGACTAGAATAATAATTCCAACCCTGTAATCTTTCACAAGGTACAATATACATGCATTTTAAGTTGACCCCCTTATAAACATCATAAGTTTGAAAGACATATACAAAATGCTCTAAACTGCTGCCTGTCATCAAAAAAGGTGGGAAAACAAAATAACAAACAGCCAATGACAATACAATCGTTCAGGCATTAAATTGAACACAACTATATTTCTCTCACTGCCGAGGAAAAACCATATATAAAAAGCCACACTGCTTTATGCTGAAAAATCATATGGAAACCTGCAGACATAAGCAAAATTGCGAGGTACACAAAATAAATGTCGAACTCATTCTCAGTAACCTAATACATGGATTTGCCATTTATTACAATGTACAAAAAGTTTATTTGTTCAGTAAGAACCTGCAGTAGAAATAAGTACTATAAATCTCTTTTAAACCCATTTAAACACTATCAAAAAGGATTGGTAACACATAACAACAAAAATATCAACCTGAAAGAAATTACAAGCATTGGTGGCAGAAGGGGTGGATGGTGGGTTCGAAAAATTCAGCAGTTCAATAAACCATGCTTTCTCGTTTGGTAAACGGATCAATAATGATCACGTGGAAAAGGGTAAAATTAGTTCAAAAAAGGAACCGAATAGCTACTTAGTATAAAACTAAGTCCAATACAGACACAGTTTTCTAATAACATAATAAAACAAGAACATGTCACATAAATGAAATTATTTGCAATAACTACTATTTTTTTTTTTTATTTTAGTTTTAAATATCAAAAACATAAAAAAAATATATCTTTATTTTTCTATGCAGCAATAAAAACGTTTATTTCATTACTTTTTTTAAATAGATATTTAATAAAGTGTAAAACACTCAACAAACTGTCATACACCAACCCGAAACCCAACACAACTGTAACACCTATGTAGGTATTAAACCACGCAATTAATTCATGTAACTGCAGAACCAATAATGCAAAACAAATTAGCTCGTTATGATTGGTCTTATCCAACACTATAAATTAAATTTTACAGTGTTTTTTTAATTGTTAATTTTCTTTAGAAACAGACTGAACAAATGCAACTCAAGACGGGGGTTAGGTCAATCGATGGATATCATCTTATTCACTGCACATAAATTTGTTCTCAATTCTTTGTCGTAATAAAAACAAAAGTATCTAATCCTCTTACGATTAATGTCACAAGTGAATTTTGCTTTAAATTTAAGTTGTAGCGATGTTTTCTACCCATTCTTATGATGATACGCCAAACTGTGTATAGTTTCTATGCTCCGAATGAGTCAGCGGTCCCTCTATACGTCTCTGAAAAAATGTACTCGTCATTGACATTTTTAGCTCTACTGGTCAAAGACCAGAAAAGCTTATGCGATAGTAATGCGGCCGGCGTCCGTCTGTCTGTCTGTAAACAATTTTTCAAAACGCTACTCCTCCTACAATTTTAGCCTGATTTCAATATAACTTGGCACACAAGTAGACTACACTAAGATACAAAAAATAGTGTATAGGTTTTTAATTTCGATGAACGGTGTTGAAATGGATACTAAAAATAGAATTTTCTGTGAAATTCCTTTAAAACACTACCCCTTCGACAGTTTTGGTCTGATTTCAATATTACGTGGCACACAAATAGACTACACTAAGATACATAGAATAGTGCATCGGTTTTTGATTTAGATGAACAGTGTTGCCATGGGTACTAAAAATAGAATTTCTGTGAAATTCGTTTAAAACACTACCCTTTCTACAGTTTTGGTCTGATTCAAATATAACTTGGCACAAAAGTTGACTTCTCTAAAATACATATAATAGTGAATCGGTTTTTGATTTTGATGATCGACGTTGTCATGGTTGCTAAAAATAGAATTTTCTGTGAAATTCCTTTAAAACCCTACTCTTTCTACAGTTTTGGTCATTAACTTGGCACACAAGTAGACTACACTAAGATACATAAAATAGTGCATCGTTTTTTTTTTTAATTTTGATGAACAGTGTTGCCATGGTAACAAAAAATAGAATTTCTGTGAAATTCCTTAAACACGCTACTCCTTCTACAGTTTTGGTCCGATTTCAATATAACTTGGCACACGAGTAGACTACGCCAAGATACATAAAATAGTGCATTGCTTTTATTGATTTCGATGAACGGTGTTACTATGGTTACTAACAATAGAATTTCTGTGAAATTCTTTTAAAAACTACCCATTCTACAGTTTTGGTCTGATTTCAATATAACTTTACACACAAGTAAACGACTCTAAGATACATAGAAAACTGCATGGGTTTTCGATTTCGATGATCGGTGTTGCCATGGTTGCTAAAAATAGAATTTTCTGTGAAATTCCTTTAAAACGCTACCCCTTCTTTAGTTTTGGTCTGATTTCAGTATAACTTGGCACACAAGTAGACTTTTCTAAGATACATAGTATAGTGCATCGGATTTTAATTTCTTTGAACGGTGTTGTCATGGTTACTAAAAATAGAATTTTCTGTGAAATTCATTTTTAAAAGCTACTCCTTCTACAGTTTTAGTTTGTTTCAAAATAAGTTGGCATACAAGTAGACTACACAAAGATACATAAAATAGTGCAATGTTTTTTGATAAGTACAATCCAGTAGAGCTACAGTCTTGACAGAGACTTCTGGTTTTAAAATTAAAGTTTAATAATTAATTATTATTAATTTTGAATTCTATGGCCTAAATCATTATGTAACTTGGTGTTAATGCATGGTAATTGTTATTCATCAAATACCTGGCTTGAACATGGTGACACTATTCCCGTGTGGCCATGGGGGGGTTTCTAGTGGCACTATATGGGTATTGGGGGTTGGTCTCTGCTTGCTTAGGTTATTTGCTATGTACAACTTCTGAAACCTGTTGCAACTGCTCATTAGATAAACTAAAAGATGGCTTGCGCCTGCTTCCCCTGGTTCCAGGTTGACCTGGACTGGGGCCTGATATGGAGAGGCGCCGTCGTTGCGCTTGGCACGTCGTCTTGGTCAAGGCGTTGAATCACGATTTGTTTTTGGCATTGTCGTTGGCGTGATGATGCTCGTTATGAAATACACACAAAAAGCATTAAACTGACAAAAACGGTTGGATTGTTGAAACAATTTGAGGGATTTATGCCTATGTATCTAGGGCCACGTGTAGCTAGGCGAACGGACAAGAACAAAAATAAATGTAGGCCTAGACTCTAATTATAAAATTAGACAATAATACGATCAATGCAATAATCGTGTTCAAAATATTTAATAGGGAGCAAACACAATCTACAGTGCTTCGAAGACAATAAAAAGAAATTTCACAAAAGGCAGTTGAGCACTGGGAAAAGAATTCAATTAAAGAAACACGTCTTACCTCCTTGAAATTTTGCAGAAACTTGATATTTGCGCTCGGCGTCACAGGTTTTGGTGTTTGGATTTGACTCATAACCCCCAAACTCTGAGAACAGGATGACACTATATACAAGTCCAGGACCGGAATGATACCTCCGAAAACCACAGTACTTAAAAGCTTAATGCCATTTTGATTAATGGAATTAACCTGAATTGGTTAAATTACAATATTTACATTCGCTGTGTTGTTCTACTAAACCAACTGTGAAATTGATTTGAAAACCATTTTCGTGTATACTCATGCGTAGAAATATACACAGAGAAACGTAAGTTAACGTGACGTCACAAAGAGGCTTCGGCGACGTAAGTGAAAATGCAACGATATAGGGCAGCGAAAAATTTTTTAAGCTTATTTTAGTTGCTTCCGAACATGTAATGTAAATATAAAGAATGTTTTTCAGTTTAGTGTGGATTATTGGTATGTGAATCACACAGACTTGCACGTAGGCATATTTTTCATGAAGCGCTAGCGCGCTTCATGGAATGTGCCTACGTGATAAGTCTGTGTGTTTCACACACCAATAACTTACACAAATTTAAAACTTGAAAAAACATCCTTTAAGTAAATTTCAGTATTTTTCAGAATATGAACTCGCCCCTTGTAGATCCGGGTTAGAATAGGTCCTAAGTACCCCCTTGCTTGTCGTAAAAGGCGACTAAATGGGGCGGTCCTTCGGGTGAGACCGTATAAACCAAGGCCCCGTGTCACAGCAGGTGTGGCACGATAAAGAACCCTCCCTGCTCAAAAGCCCTGAGTGCCGAGCATAGGCATAAATTTGAAGCCCTTCACCGGCAATGGTGACGTCTCCATATCAGTGAAATATTCCTGAGAGGGACGTTAAACAGTATACAATCAATCAATCAGAATATGTACTCCGATAGGCAATAGCGGAAAAGTGAACATGTTGACATAATATTTTTCTTATGTCTATCCATTCCTGGGATGTAAATCTAACTTATAAAAGTAGATTTTTTAAGATTGAGCCCATTTAATGCCAACTGTAGAACTACCTTAATTTGATACATATTCAGGCGATACAGACAGTTCTTCTATGTGTTATTGAAATGCGATATTAGATAGAAGTAAAAGAAAAGTACGGAAAAGTATGGATAAGCTTTAAACTGAATAATTTTTTGACAGCAAATTACCAAAAGGTTGTTATATTGATTTAATACCTAAATTTATCCATCATCGTATGAAATAAACTTTTATTTCTTTTAGTTAAAAAATCAGTTCATAATCGGTTCAGAAATGCAAGATATTTTGTTATTTGTTTGGTTTAGACTCCCCGTTGTTTTAAAAAAATAGGTTGCGGCAACTCTATCCTCTGCTTTAGAGGATACAAACTATCCTCCAAAATCACATGCCGCCTAAACCTCTTAAAATCAACATTATCAGACTTCGGTTCGATATAATAGACTAGCGTTATATAACATATATAATGCCAAGGAATCGGTATCTTAAGTTTCTTATGCGGATATTTTAAACGGGAATTTATTAATTGATGAAAATATGTAACTACGATATCAGAGTTTTTTAAAGTTGTATAAAAAAAAAGCTTTTTTCAAACCATTAGTTGACATTTTTAATTTTCTCTTTAAAGGTGAGTATTTTGTTAAATTCTCTGCACATTTACCAAACTCTTCCTTTTGTCGTAATGTAGCACCGAAAGGGATTCGATACCATAGAAAAAACGTAAATAAAAGAAACATACTAAACAGCTGTGTATATATAGTAGAATTTAGCTGCTCTGTAACTCTCCGAAAAAATATATTGAAGGATCGGAAAGCTACATGTATGTAGTGTATGCATACAGAAAATATTTCCTGTTTGAAACGATGACAAAAATCTTAAAATGAAAGGAAAAAATGAACTGCGTTTCGATATAATATCAAAGAACTCATCAGTACATTGTAACAATTTTTTAAAGCCGCTTGGTCCGATTCTAATCGCTAAAAAGCATGTATATTCGTTTTTCTTCTTGAAAAATAATTGTCCATAAATTGTTTCAACTTTTGTCAAATTATATCCCCAAAGTCTTTTTCTTTTAAAAGATATCAAAATTCAAAAGTTAAAAAAATAATTTTTGTTAGGTCACACAAAAAATAAACCTATATTGATCATTGTTGATATCGCGTGAAATCGCCTTCGAAAAATTAAATTTATCGCTTACATGTTTATCTCATGAAGAACAAACCCGAGCATTTTTTTTCACAACAAAGTACATATATTTCCCGTATACGGACAATATTTTAGCTCCTTTAAAAATCATTTACAGTATCTGATTTTCCTTTATTCTTTAAATATACATATGAATATAAAAATTACTATGGATTATATTCAATTAATTTCTTAATTTTGAAAAGATTTATATTAAGACTAATAGAAAAAAAATACTCGGGTTTGAATTATCTTCATTATTAGATATATCCGATAAACTTACTTTTTTACAAAATTGACTTCATAATAGATCTTAACTTCCGTCAGGAACTATTGTTTGTCAATAAGGTTTTTGATCTGCATTTTCCATGTCAGGATTGTTGTAATAAACTATCAAATTAATCTTATAATTTATTTTTATATATAATCTATGTAATGACGTTCTTTTATTGTGTTAGATAATATGTGCCTGTTTCGGGTTAAGCGGCTTTAAGCTTGGGATTTAAATACCATTCAATACCACTCACAGGCACAGATTAATACAATGATACAGATGTTTAAATTATTAAAAATATTTATCTTATTATCTATCTATCTTCGGCAACGTTTTATAATTTAGATAAAGTTAGCTTAAAATTTGCCAAAGATCAATATTTTTTCAGTAGCTCCAAAATAAAGAAGGTATAACCTTAAAACTTCTGCACTTTATAACTATATCAGTGTTTAACAGATAGAAAGTTTCATTTGATAACAATAGATAGATAAAGCCATCATTGCATATAAAATATATATGTTTATCAATGAAGGGAATGTTGGACTTTCATATCCAATGGAGAGTTGTTTACTTTCCTTTTTTTGTCCAGATGTAAATATGTGCAGCTGACAGTACTTGCAAATGGCGGATTTTGTAAGGGTCTTGTCTATATACATATCAATTTACGTCAAACTTTCCCTTTATTGGCAAATATACATTTTTTTTCTAAAGACGGTTTTCACAAAAAAGTAAGCAGGTGCATTTTCTAATTTGGCACATTATTTATTTATTTTTTCTCGAATTTTTGTTAACTTTTTTCTCTTTTTTCTTAACATTTGTATCCAATAAATTCTTTCTATCTGTATTAACAATGATATATTTACAAACTGTAAAGGTTTTCAATGCAGCATCACATAGTTCTGGGGCTATTGTAAAAATTAAGCATTGGATATTTTAACGTCTTGCAAAACCTTAATTGTTATCAAACACCAATGCAATGCACATCTGTTATACTGTATAAACAAAGATTTTTCACGTATTAAATGTTCGACATTATTCCTCAGTAGCAACATAAAAGCCTAATGCCCTTTCCATTGATCAAACTGAACCCAATGATTTTCTAACAATATATTTCTTACGTTAGAGATTATAATCATTTAAAACATACTGAATAAATCAGTCAAAACTGTAAAGAAGAAATCATAATATAGAGCATCATTTTCACGGAATTTTTGGTCAATGAATTGCACTTTTTCCAAGAGGATTTTTGCCATGCAGACAGAATATTACATTACTTGAACACTTGATATGAAAAATTAAAGGATATTTCTTTAAAATTAAAGACCTTTTCTGATTACATGTATAAATTGACCACTTCTAAAAGAAAAGTTCATAAACAAATTGCTCAAATTGTATTTGAGGTTACACAAACTCGTTTTGAAGACTAAGAGATAAAAATACTTTGTAAACGTGTCAAACAAACTTTAAAAAGAATGTATTTAGACAATCAAAAGAAGAAATATACAGTTTTCCAACTGTTTTAAAGCAATCTACCAAAAAGCGTGTTTCGTTAAGGTCAAGATCTAGTCAATAAAAGGTGCCTACAGATTTTTCAACTTGAGAAATAAATTTCTTTATTGGTGCTTTACAACTAACCTTGGTCAAATAAGGTGTTTAATTTCATTAAGGACTGAGGCTATAAAATTAGTACTATGTAGTCTGTGCTTTAAAATTTATACGGATATAAAACAACACAAAATTAGAAAAATAGATCTGATGGAACACCTGTAGCACAGCAGATTCTTTTTGCCTCCCCCTTAAAAAAATCTTCGTTACACTCATATATCGAACGATATTTGGATCGCTGAAATATCAAATTGAGCCTTGATGAACAAAACTAATAATGGTGAAAATTTCGTTTATCTTTTATAGGCTAGAACTAGTCGTTGAATGACGTATTTTATTCACATTGTAAAGTTACATATATTTGTATATTACAAGTTTTTCCAAACTACTTGCGCCATCAAATAAATGTCTAGTTTGTATATAAAAGTAAATGTATAAGAGTGAAAATCGGATCTACCAATGAATATATAAATGCGATATGCGGATTTATAAAGGGGAATTGTCAAAGAATTGCGTATTCTTATTTGAAAAGGGCGAATTATACTTTGAATCATTTTAAAGCTGGTGTTCATATCGGATTTGCTAAAGAAATTGCAGGAAAAAAATCCGATGAAAGAGCATATCTTTTACAAATCGAATTCAAAACATCCGTAATCAAACTTGTCTGTTATATGCTGAATGTATTATAAAGTGTTACAACGTCATGGAAAAGAACTTTCAAAAGCGTGGGAATTTCCAGGAAAACCAAAATGTGTCGAGATCCCCTGAAGAGGAGAGAATACATATCAATTAATCGTTTAGTAGTATCATATGGAGTCTTTAAACGATGAAGTATGGCACAAAAATGAAAATGATATTAAAAATGTTTTCAAAATTCTTGAATACTATCTGCTTTTGTTGTATATATACATGTATACCTATCTAGGTGTGTTCATCAAAGCCTTCAAGTGTGATTTTCAAGATATTCATTGTATTAACTATTGCAGGCCACCGGCCAAAAGTACAAAAATATTTTACAATGTAAAATTACAATTTCAGATCAGGCTTTAAATATAAATTATTGAAAAATATAAATCATGCTTATAAATTATCACGTATTAAATTCTCTATGAACTTTTACCACTCTTTAAAAGCTAAAAAAAATTTTGCCATCAAGTATGACTGTTTAGACAAGTGTCATGGATTAACTAGCTAGCTAAGAAAGAATGGTGTCCCGATTGGACCATTGCATAAGTGTATTCGTGCGTAAGAAACAACGAAGAATCGCAATAATAATAACGCGCTAGCGTGTTGTTAGAAAAAAGACGCAAGCGCCCAAACGCGCTAATATCAACGCACTAGCCGGGTCACGACAACAAACTAGCGCCTTCATGACAACACACTAGAGTGTCAATGACAACGTTGTGAGTTAGCGAGATGTCCTATTGTGATCAAAGCGCCGGCGTGTTTATTTATGCCTTGTGTCTTAATGCACAAGCACATTCATAACAACGTGCTAGCGCGTTAATGACAACACACTAGCGCATTGATGTGTTGTCATCAATGCGCTAGCTTGTTATCATTGATGCACTTGCGTGCTCTTAGAATGAAACACGCAAGCGCATTAATGGTAAAGCGCTAGCGAATTGTTCACAACACGACATTGCGCTGACACACAACTCGTTGTCAATTGGGCGCTAGTTCCTTGTTATTTATGCGCTAGCGCATTGACATTAACGAGTTATATAGCGCAGGGTTCTCCATCATTTGAGATTTTACTGTGTTGCAGAGCTTACTCAAAGTACTAAAATTTCGCGGTATTTTCGCGAACAAATTCGCAACTAAATCACAATTCATTATAATTACAAAAGATTACAAGCACAAACTTATTTAAAATCGCTAATTCTTTACACAAATGGTATCATGGTCGTACATACTGATAAAAGAAAAAAAAACGTTCTGAAAAGCAGAGGAATTTCTGACCAATAGTCGAACTACTTAACATTTTTGAAAGTAGATGTGCAGTGTTTATTTATCAGGTTTTCAGGAACTTCAGAACAGTAAAATAATTTTAAGACTTCCTTGAATATGCTGAAATTTCGGCAATTTATTTACATCAATTAAATGATTTCGGTACGATGTTATGTTTGACGTACAGTGCTTACATAATTCAAGAGCCGTGGTTCTATAGCCCTGAAAGACATATTTAAAATACTTTTCATAAATAATAAAATGTATTTTATTGCAGCTACCAATTAGGCCTAAATGATACATTGAATTGTGAAAACAGTTTATTTGTCTTTGTTCCGTCATGCGTCAAGTCCAGTGTGGGTCTAGGTGATAATTGATTGATTTCTCAAGGTTAAGCCCTAGTAATTAAGTGTTATATAACTAGACAGTAGAATTGTTTGACTAAAGTTTCAGTTAGAGAGAATCTGTGTGTTTTGATTTTTAATTATCACAGCTCTTACTGTGTCAGCATAATTTTTACTGTGTCGCATGCATGAAATTTGAATCGTTACTGTGTCGGAGAAAATTTTACTGTGTCGGCAGCAACACAGTAAAACAGCTCATGGAGAACCCTGATAGCGCATTGTCATTGGTGCGCTACCGTGTTGTTCACAATACGACTTTACGCTAACACACAACTTAATGCTATTAACTCCTTAGTGCATTTTCATTTACACGCTTGAGCGTTGACATTGATGCGCTTTTGCATTGATATTAAGGTTATCCGATCCTCAGGTTCTGAAAATCAGGCACTGAGTAATTGTAAATGCTTACAAAGATGTCTCAAAATTCTCAAATTAAAATGTATTTACCCACGGTGTTTCTTGAAAATTCATCTTTAAATTTAATCATATTATATAGGAAAAATTAGTAAATCTCGAATAATTTTTCAGGAAATGCGATTTGAACTACCTACTACATATTTTTTAATTGATAATTGATCAAGAAATACATTTTAGGAGTGAAAATCATAGGTATCCAGGCTTTTAAAGAAAATTGCATGAATTTTACAATTATTTGGACTTTACTCTCTCCTTCTTAAGTACTTCCATTGTTTCATAATGCATAGTGTATGAAGTGTTTCCTTTCAAGGAAAAGACTGTAAATCACTTCTTAGTTCAAATCATGCATTTAAACATAAGTAACTAAGGCTAATTTAAAAGAAAACTGATTTTTTTTAAATATGCAAGTTTTACTTCATTAAATGAGGTACAAATTTCAACTTTTCAAATAACGTTTGTTAAAACTTTAAAGAGCATTGAATCATATGTAGGCGCATAAAATGAAAATTGTTGCATGAAAAAATTTCAATTTCAAGCTTTTTTTTAATACTCTTTGAATTAAATTATAAATTAAAGAGTTATCCTTCCTGGCTGAGGATCGTATATCCTTAATGCGTGTGCGTTTTGTTTCTAAAGCAGTATTATACTTTTTTATGACCCTATCAGGACGACATGAGAAAGTCCTAAGAACTTTTACGCGGTTGTAAGCCTACCGCGTAAGTCGTGTAAATTACCCCACGCATAAATAACTACTTTTACAGTATGTGAGGAACTACGTATATTTTGTTGCGGAAGTTTTTAAAGAAAATATTTTCTTTTTATCTTTTTTTTAAATTTTGTATTAGCTTGTTTAACACTGCCTTCAAATTATCTATTATATAATCTGGTCATGAATTCTATCATCATATTTAATAAACTTAGTAAATACTTCCAACTGATTTTGTGCTTGTTAAATATATAATGCCTGAAATTTTAAGATGTTTGAGTTAGAAAGGGAGAGAATTGAACATGGGATTTTGGAACTTTTTTGATCTCACAAATTCAAATATGTCTATTTAACTGTGTGAGCATCCATAATTTATTTGAACAAAAATTTTGAAGTAAAAAATATAAGACTATTTGAGTGCAAGACGTATTTACAGTGAAAGGAATGGTTTTTGAAAGGTACATCAAACTCTGGAACAAAGGTCAATGTGTCGAAATTTGTTTTGTTTTTTTTTTCAATAAAGGTTTTGTCACGGGCATAACAAATTCAAAATATTAAAGCCATGGTATTTACCATTCAAAGTTATGAACAAGATCAAACAGCCAAAGTTTTTCGTATCCAATAAGGTTTTGTCAAAAAAACATTTTAAATATGAAATTCATAATATTTACCCTTAAGAAGTTATGTGTAAAGTAAAAATTTTGGAGTTTTGTGTAAAATTGGGTCGAACTCTAGACTAGGGTCAATGTCAAAGACCTTGATATCAAAGGAAAAGTCCTCTCATAGGGATTAAACATGTGAAATATGAAACCGTAGCCTTAACCCTCTGAAAATTATGTTTAGGATTGTTTTTTTCTTATGTATGTCAACCTCCAAGGTCAAAGATTCAAAGATCTTGGGATGAAATGTAATTACTTTTCACAAGGAAAGCATATTTTTAGTATGAAAATCCTAGCTTTTGCTGTTCAAAAACTGTGGCCAAGGATACAATTTCAATGGTCAATGTCAACATTCAGATATGATGGTTCCAAAAGAAACATCTTTTCATAAGGTAGACACGTGTGAAATTTGAAAGTCAAAAATCCATTCAATCAAAAATTATGGGCAAGATTAAAGTTTTTGCAGACGGACAGACAAACAGATTGACAGTAAAATAGACAGATGGATGGATCCGACAAAATCCTTTTACCCCGATTTTTCATTTACTTGGCATGGAGAATCAAATTAGTTATTATTTTTTAAAGGTTGTCAGTGGTAAGAGCTTCTGCTCTAGAGTCACGAATTAAGGAGTTAATCCTTACATCGCGGGTTTGAATCCCACTGTGGGACGTGGAGACCGGTCCTTCGGATGAGACCGTATAAACCGAGGCCCCGTGTCGCAGTAGGTGCTGGCACGAAAAAAATCCCTCACTGCTCAAAGGCCCTAAGTGAAGAGCATAGGACAAAATTTTAGCCCTCCACTGGCAAGTTGTGGCGTCTCCATAGGAGTGAAAAATTCTCGAGAGAGACGTTAAACAACATACAATCAATTTAAAGGCTGTCATAACTTATGGGTGACAAAAAAATTAATGTTTGATTATAAAAGAACTGCGAACGATAGTATTGTTCTCCCGCCTACCTCCAAGTCAATTTTCAAAAGTTAACATATTCGAAGAATTTTTAGCATTTGTTATAGACAATTATATGGATTTTCATAAAACATTACTTATTTGGGAAAACAAAGAGAGATAACTCTAAAATTTTGGTAAAACTTGGGTTTTTCACTATAGAAATCAACGGAAAACGGAAAATATTTTTAAAACATCTTTCCCCCCTGTGTCACAAAAATTCCTTTTTACAGGTAATATGGAATGTTATTTCACAAATTCATACCAAAGCTTTTTGTGTGACACGGGGGGGAACATATGTTTATTGACAAAAAACGATAAAAATGCTTATTTTCCATCCATTTCAAGGCGATATACAACTGAAACATTATATTTTATTGTTATATTTATGTTTCATTTATTTGCCTAAAACATAAGAAAAGATATAAGGAACATTAAATCATATCCAAGACTATTTCAAAATATGGTGATGCTTGAAACTCCAATTTCAATGGAAAATATCGCCTACCCCCCTTTTTTCAAGAGCTGGAATTATGGATAATTTAGTGTTTAGCGTTGGTATTAAGTCAATTTATCAATTATCATTGAACCGTTCTTTGTATTAAACATAGATTTTATGGCGAATTTGCTATTTATATTGAATTAAATGGTTCCAAAATGTAGGCGGGAATCGAGAGTTAGCGTGCGTATTTCTTAGCGATTTATTCTGTTTGAAATTTGGCACTTTGGTTATATATCTATTGACGCAGGGATCGATAGGTACATACATTTTCAAGATTTAAAGTTTGACATGCAGTAAATCATCGTAATGAAATCAATTCATAAAATAAATGAAAGTACTAGATTTATTTTTTATAGAAAAATCTGATAAAATTGCATTTCATTTGTATTTGGTGCACGATTTTCGGGACAAATAACAGTCGATATTTTTCGGTGGAGGTAATATCATTTATGTTGGCGATTTCTCTGTGGAATATAAAGACTATTGAGAACTTTTCCCTATTGAATATATGACAAACATTCAATTTTAAAGGTTATTATGTATTCAATATTATGATTGCAAACGATATGTTCATTTTAAACCTTCAAAAACAACAAAGCATGTAACCTTTAAACAGTCATTCACGTTATAAATTTTCGGATGAATAATTCAATTTTAAATTAACAATACGAACCTATGCCCTGTCCCCAAAGCTGGCATTTAAATTCTTACGCCAAAAAACTGAATATATATACATTGTCTGAAATTCACTATATTTAACGACTTAAATAATTTATAAAACCTTACAATATTGAATACACAAACACACTCAGCGAAACATATGTCTTTGAACGCAAGCAAGCTTGCAAGATCATTTTGTTTTACAGTTTTAATATAATTATAAAAAAAAGTTTATTCAGTGTTGTTTAATAAATGTTTTAGAATCGCCATGGATTCATCACAAGAAGCAAAAGCATAAAGAAAATTATTGCTACTAAAAAAAACAATCAATGTGAATTCTTCTTTTAGCCTTGCAGGATTTGTACGCATAATGAATCATCATATCAATTGAAGAAAATGATTAGTCATGTGGTATGTTACGCTTCACAGAGACCCAATTCTGAATGACCAACCATGCTAAGGGTACATGTACATTTTAACAAGGTAAGACAAAATGAATATATACACGTAAGCGAAAATATACTAGTATTAGTACTTAAGTTTTAAGAAAAGGTGATGTGGTTTTAATTTTTTATAAATTCTAGCTCTGATATCTCTATAAACAAACAATAAACACCGATTTCAGAATTTACTTCCCTTTTCATTTTTTCGGTATTTTCCGGAAGTTTTGATTTCACAATTATAAAGACTCGTATTGGGATTACAGGGATAACAGGGATTGCAGGATGATAAATCCTTTGATAAACCAGAACATACACAAACATGTAAGCCGTTTTCTCACATTCCCTCTCTTTGTTTTTCATTAAAATATAGTGAATATATCTAATAATATACATTAACAAATGTTAAATGAATATTTGTGCCATGATCTCGTTCAAAGAAGGATAACCACTGTGGGATTAAATTTCTCGTCCTATCAATTGATAATCTAGAAATCATCAGATGAAACTTTATCTTCTACTTCTGTATTAAATTATAGACCAGAATTATTGGTCTTTTATATCGGTGAATTGGAAGGGTACTGTTTTTTTTTTGTTTGATATATTTGAAAATCACTGTGACTTAAAGATTGCCAATTTCTTTTTATTTTTTTCTCAATTAAGGTATGTCAGTCTTCAGGTTTTTAGAAAAGTTCATGCAGATCCTCTTGCATCAAAACTATTTATCAAACTTCAATTTTTATAACACATTTAAATTCAACAATGTTAATTTCTTAACATTCAATGAAAAAAAATGCTCAAAAGCAAGCTTTAAGAGAGACAATTTCTTGTGGTAGAAGGATATTTAGCAAATAATTCTGCGAATCTGCATATCCATCAAACTTAATATCTTGGAAATGTAGCCTCACATACTTTTATTTGGAGAATGTTTTTTCGCTATGATATTGCTAGGGATATTTAACATACGTCTTATATTATATTTTAGAACAAGTTTTACACCTTCCTTCAACGAACTTTACCAAAAAATTAAGATATGTCAAATAGGTCTATATAAAATTTATACCATTTTTTGCCTGAAAATCACATATTGTGACCAATAATTCAAACTTAACATTACTAACATCAACTTTTTATTTCATTATTTTAAATTACTCAATACGTGTGACTGATCAGCACTTGAGTCGTAAAAAACTTGATTTAATAAAAAGGGTAATGCCAATTAAGATTTTTAATACTCCAAATATGTTACTTTTTTAGTACGAAAAGATCACACAATAATTTACCTGCATTAATTTGTTCGATGAAAGATATTATTCAAACTAGTTTACGTAAAATCAAATGATATTTATTGTTATAGTTACTACTGATAAAATATAATAAAGCCTCATAAAGGTTAAAGGTACTTGGACACAGATTTGAAGGTAATATTTTCTCATTTTTTCTGTATAATATCACGAATTATATATTTTAATAGCATTTCACACAAAAATTAATTAAAAATCTTATTTCATTTAAAAGTTATTAAAACTTTAAATTTTTTGGCGGGTTTGATTGACACATCCTTGCACTTTCACAAATTTTAACTTTATTCTTAATCCTTAGGAAAAATGGCAATCCTGATGTGTATAAATGAAAAATATTAATACTATAATCCACAAAATTCAGAGTAGACAAGTACTAAAGCAAAACAAACACACAATATATTGTCAGTCCGTGCAGATGTGGTGAACAGACTTTGGCGATTTAACGCACCCGATGAATCGTAAACACAAAACAATAACACGTTTACAAAAACCTGTGTACATAACACGAGTGTGATCGATTCGCAAAACTCTGTACACAACGGAATGACGATACTTGTGAAGTAGTTCTGCTTTCTAACATTTCTACTCTGAATAAAATTATTCCTCTTGATTTAAGTTTTAATTTTTCTCATTAATACACATCAGGATTGCAACTTTTCCTAAGGATTAAGAATAAAGTTAAAATTTGTGAAAGTGCAGTAATGTGTCAATCAAACCCGCCAAAAAATTTTAAGTTTTAATAACTTTTGAATGGAATAAGATTTTAAATTAATTTTTGTGTGAAATGCTATTAAAATATATAATTCGTGATATTATACAGAAAAAATGAGAAAATATTACCTTCAAATCTGTGTCCAAGTACCTTTAAACTAATTTACAACAGTGTTAAAGTTTAGGTGCAAAAAGGGCAACTTAATTGTACTGTAGATTTGTAAGATGCACACTGATCCAATATTTTCTCTGCGATTATGAGTCACGCTTTATGAGTTCTTATACCATCGTCTTCCACCTTCCTCAAATAATTTATTTTCTCCACGAATGAGTCTACTCTGCTCTGTTTTTTGCAAAATCAAAACAAAATGTTTGTTGTAAATGAGCATTTATTGTAATGCCAAACAAATTAACCAAATATGTACAAAAGTTACATATGACCATATTTGAATATATCCTTTATAAGGATATTAATATACATAAGGAAAAAATACAAATATGAGTAGAAGAATTTGCAAAAAAGATGGGAGAACAAACACCGTAGCAGACAACTTTATAAGCCCAATCAACGATGAAAGAAGATGTAAAAAAAATTCAGATACCATGGATACTCACACGAGTCAAGAAATCAAAAATTATTTCCATCAGAAAGCGTGGTCTGGATAAACAAGATCAAGTTACAAATATAATATACTATCAAGAATTCATCGCGGCATTGAAAATTCCGGAAAAAAACTCTCTCATAGCAATATACTAACAGAGATGGTTGCACATAAATACAATTATTCAAAATATAGTTCTCAAAAAATCCTTGATTTAACAAATTTCACAAGTGAAATACCTGAAAGACAGATGATTCAAACATTTATTTTTCTTTGAAATGACTTAAAATCATGTAACAAGTTTAGAAAAAGTAAATGATTCTTAGAATTTTTCCTCTTAAGAAGTGCAAAATGAAATATTACTTATATTTCAATAAGAAAACCAATATGGATAAAACACACACTCAGTATAGGTTTAGAGATGAAAATAAATTTCAGATCATGTTATATTGGAGCTAAAAGTGTAATAAAAACTTTAGAAAAGTGTATCAAGCCGGATCAATTTTATCAGAAAAACAAAATGACAGGAAATCAGAAATATCAGATAGGTTGATTTTTACCATTTTGCTTTTCCTGATCAAATTCACTTGGCTTGGTATACGTTTTTCTAATGTTTATAATACTTTTAGCAACAATGTTACATATATATTCTTAAATCTCTTTCCATTTGTAAACTTTTACTGAGTGTGTTTTGTACATATTTGTAATTCTATTGAAATATTACTAATATTTTCCAAGTCTATTTCATTTTCCAGTTCTTAGAAGCTAAGAATCATTCACTTTTCTTAACTTGTGATCTCCTCCAAAGAAAAAAAAACTGTTCTTATTTTCTATCCTTAAGCTGCGCTCATTTAAAATCAACGGAAATTCCTTAACATATGCTGCAAAATCATTTCGACTTTTTCAATATATATAATTCTGCGTACAAAAATCGGGACGGGTATGCCGGAATATACGACTAAATATTTCAGAACTTTTTATTCATTTTCCTGATTATGACAATGAGCACACGGCGGGTGTGAATGGTTGGCAGGGGATGCTAACTCCTCCATGGCACCTGATCCCACCTCTGATGTTTCGGAGGTCTGTGTTTGCTCTTCTTTTATTTTGTATATTTGTTTAATGGACGTTGAGATTGAATACTGTTCGTTATTTCCATATCCTTCTTATTGTCACTTGTGCGCAGCTTTGTGACGGGTTCATTCCTTTCAGGTGGTCATAATTCTTTTAACAAGGAAACCATGCATCTTTGAATGTACAAAACATAATTTATAACTTTTGAACCGAAAATTTGTAAATATTTTTTTTTTATTTTTTCTATGTATGAATTGAGGGATTTTTCTCAATTTTTTTAAATATCATTTTCTTAAATCAGACATAGATTATATTTGATATTCTTCCCTATTAGTATGATATCTTGAAGAACAAGTATTTTTTGGGTCCGTGTGTGTGTGGGGGGGGGGGGGGGGGGG
>PRKT01000495.1:32683-116687 GCA_003671525.1 Saccostrea glomerata
AAAAAAACAGCTTTTCAAATACTCCAACCATATTGTAACCCTTTCAAAACACTCATTTGAGCTTTTTTGGTTTCCTTAGCATATAATGTCTGTCGTGATGTGTTGTCCATCTGTTTGTCTGAAAACTTTTTACATTTTTAACTTCTCTAGAACCACTGGGCCAATTTTACCCAATTCATATAGAAATATGTACATTTGTATGTCAGACTCAGTCCATCTGTCTCAAAAATTTTAATCTTGGTTATCACGGTCATATCTACTGAATGAGAAGAGACATTCATATTAAACTTATTATTAGTATATTTACCTGTGAGAATGGCATGGTTTTTTATTTTTACATGTGACCTAGAAGTTTGACCAATTTGCAAAAAAAATTAAGTTGTTATAAATTCATCATTTTGAAAGAGAAAAGTTAGGGCATTCATATCATAATGCATGTTTATTATTACCTGTGATAAGACCTTTCCAAATACTTTTACACTGTGACCTTGACCTTGAAGCGATCAAGCCTAACCTACTTTTCAAAAAAGTTGCATTTGCTTATAACTTTTGATTGAGATGAGATATGACTCTCACATTTGACATGTACATAAATTAATCATAAGAATTCAAGGTGTTTCCCAGCATGTAATGTTTTTTTTATGCGCCCGAATTTTTTCGGGTCGCATATTGTTTTTGTCCTGTCTGTTTGTCTGCTTATCTGTTTGTCTGTTGTCAAGTTTAACCTTAGCCAAAACTTTTGAACCGTAAGAGACAGAGACTTCATATTTGGTATGCATACTCCTCTATCAAAGTTCTTTCAAATGACATCAAGGTCAATGACCTTGTGACCTTGACTGTGACTTATATGCTAAAATAGCTTTTTCAAGTGTTGCTCATAACTTTTGAACCAAGGGAGATAGGGACTTCATATTTGGTATGCATACTTCACTAAAAAGGTTCTTTCACACAACACCAAGGTCAATGACCATGTGACCTTGACTGTGACCTTTATACTAAAAATGGCTTTTTCCACTTTTTGCCATAACCTTTGAACCATAGGAGATAGGGACTTCATATTTGGTATGCATACTGCACTGATAAAGTTCCTTCAAATGACATGAAGGTCAATGACCTTGTGACCTTGACTGTGACCTATATGCTTAAAATAGCTTTTTTCACTTTTTGCCAGCCATAACTTTTGAACCATAAAAGATAGGGACTTCAAATTTAGTATACATACTCCACTAATAAAGTTCTTTCAATCAACACAACTGCATATCTACATGACACCCCAACCATCTCCCAAAAGATGACTAGGCGGCTGAGTAAAATGTAAAAGGAGTTCAGGGAAGAAGGGGCTTTTTGTATAAAAAACGTCATTTTTCGACCCCCATTTGATCCCCTGGGGCAAAATCAAAATTCTGAAACCTTACTGCACATCTACATGACACCCCCAACCATCTCCCAAAGGATGATTAAGCTACTGTGAAAAATGTAGGAGGAGTTCAGGGAAGAAGGGGCTTTTTGTATAAAAAAAAACGTCATTTTTCGACCCCCATTTGATCCCCCGGGGCAAAATCAAAATTCCGAAACCTTACTGCACATCTAGATGACACCCCCAACCATCTCCCAGAGGATGATTAAGCTACTATCAAAAATGTAGGAGGAGTTCAGGGAAGAAGGGGCTTTTTGTATAAAAAACGTCATTTTTCGACCCCCATTTGATCCCCCGGGGCAAAATCAAAATTCCGAAACCTTACTGCACATCTACATGACTCCCCCAACGATCTCCCAAAGGATGATTAAGCTACTATCAAAAATGTAGGAGGAGTTCAGGGAAGAAAAGTGTGACAGACGGACGGACGGACGGACGGACATGAGTAACAACAATATACCCGAACTTTCTTTCGAAAGTGCGGGTATAATAAAGAAGTACGATTCCAAATAATTGTGGATACATCATCTACTGTGGTTTCATCAATTTTCGTTGGCATCAATTTTCGTGGATTTTGTAAAACAGACAGTTTCGAGGATACGTAATTTCGTGGACAAAAGCATTTCCTATACAAGTGAATGTCATATTTCGTAATTCGATGAACATTTGAATTCGTGGATCTGCTCAACAACGAAATCAACGAAAATTGGTGCTCAACGAATATTGATGAAACTACAGTATTACATGCTATACTAATGAAACATGGTTCTTTTCAGTTTACTTACAATTTCATTATTCAAGCTAACATCTTCACATACCAGTTACATGTACTACTTCTCAAACTTTCACTTCTGATACAGTTTTTGCCATAAAAAAACTTATGAATATATCTACATATTATCAAGACACCTTTATGCATGTACCTGTTTTATATAATTATAACATGTAATAACTTCACAATCACTTCCCTCAAATCAAATGAATCTTAATTTCATGATGAATATTAAAAAATTGTTTTTTGTTATGATATAAAACAATATGTCAATAACACAAAAGTTATCCATTATAACAGCATTAAACAATATATTCTGTGATAATTAATTTAAATATTGTGCTGAAAAAGGCATTGCTATATATGAAAATTGTATCATTACCGGTATAGATCTATATAAATATCAAATGAAATTTGATGTACATCATGCATATTTTCATTGACAATAACTTCAACTGCAGATTGATAATGACACCAATTTACAATTTTTCAGCAAGACATTTTCTGTAGCGTTTCTTATAAAACAACTCTAGCTTATGTAACATGCAACCAAACCAGTAATCTCTCTCAACATTAATTTCTTCCACAAGAAAATATCAACAAATGTGTATACAACAAAGAAACACTTCTCTTTTTTACACACATTAAGCTGCCCTTGCACCTGCATGTAATAATTATGACTCTGTTTCAAGTGCAATAAACCATCATCATCCTCTTTCACGAATGGGGAAAATTTATCTGCAGCAATCTTATGATCTCTACCCTTATATGGACATTGGATTTCAATAATCGCACTTTCTCCAATAATACCATATTGCGAAGCAGCCAAATAATTATTCTCTAAATCTTCAAAAAGGCCACAAGTCTTGACTTTAAAACCCGTTTTGTCTTGAAATACTTGTCTTGCCACAGCTTTATATTGTTGGCCATTTAGGACAGCGAGTGTTTTTAATTTAAAAGGTTTTAAGATGCTAGAACACAGCTTCAGTCTGTTGCGTCGATCGGTAGCTTTGTAAATATCCCCAAACCTGGAAGCTGTTAAACGCCATTCTCTTTCACGGTGCCAAACGTTCGACAGGCTCTGTTTCCTCGTTCTGTTTTCAATGCAAGTGATGTCCCTATCTGAAACCTGTACAAAAATTAAAATTTTTTTGTATAGTATACCAAAGAATATTTTCAAATTCATCAAGATTCACCAAAACCATTTCTTCAGCTATTTTACAAAATATTTTAATTAAATTAATATACATTTCTATCCAATATTCAGTGAATGGCAGGTCCAAGTTATCATGGTCTAGTACTGCAATGTTGATAAATGCCTTGGGCTTTATGTACTTGAAAGCCAAATCTGCATATGTTGCAGCACAGTAGTTGGTTACAATGTTGCTTACGTAATCATTTTATCCAGCTATCCCTCTGTATTTCTGAGGCCTAGGGTCATTAAGATTTGGATTATATCGACAAGGCATGTCTTCAGCTTTTATGGGGAAGCCTGTAAAATTCAAAGGTTTAAAATAAGTTGGATGTAATTTTTTTTAAGAAAATGACACTAGCGAATTCCATTTTATTCTATTTTGTTTTATCAAATATATACTCCTGTAGTGTTCTTCTTTACAAAGTCATATGCTGAATATAAGTACTTGTGTAATTTAATATTTGCATAAATGTATTCATATAAAACTTTTTATTAATTTTATTTTCATGGTTTACTATATCTATATTGCTTGGAAATTTTTAGATCACATGTAGCAATCGACAAAGTTTAATACTGAACACAAAAATATTTTGCATGCATGCGAAATAATCCATTAAACCTTCAAAAACAACTCAATTAACTGTAAATTTATGACATCATCTGTAGATCATGCAACTTAAAAAAAATGTGAAACAGGCCTCAGAGTTAAAGTTGTACTTATATGTTTATGTTTAAATGGTATCATCATCATCCAAACATTATATTCAAAATCTTTTTGTATCCCTGAAACTTGTGTAAAAAAACTAAAAACCTCAAATATTTTTTATCCATATTGTCAAATTCACAAAACAAATAGGGAGGAGGTCCGTGTAACACTTAACAATTCAAATTTCTAAAATGATTCTGAGTTTTAGAATGTTAATATGTATGTTCAAATTTCTAAATTTCAACAACTCAAACTGATTTCGTATATTGAAATTTAGTATTTTAGTTTAAAAATCTAAAAGTTCAGAATTCCAAACAGGTTTTAGAATTTTAACATTTTAGATATTTACCTTAAATGTTCATAATCCAAATTTCCGAAAACGGGTTTTGGAATTTAAACTTTTGAGTTTTTAGTCTACCGTTTGTTCTGAAAGTTTACACTTAACAATCTAAGTTTCGGTAATATTTTTCGTCTTTTGGGTATTTGGAATTAGCTTCGAACTTCTAAAGTCAAACTTTTAAACGCTTTAGAAATTTAGAATTTTGATATAAAAACTCAACTTTTAAATAACCAAAACACTTTGTTCATTTTGAATTTTTAGAAGTTTACATCAAATATCCAAAATATAAAAATCCCATAACTGGTTTAAATGTTGAATATTTAAAGTAAAATCCTAAAAACTCAAAGTGTTAAGGTTATATGAATTTAGAACATTTGAATCAAAATTCTAAATTTCTAAAAATCTAAAACGTTTCAAAGTTGGAGTTTAGAAGTTTGAAGCTGATTTCAAATACCCAAAAGACGAAAAATATTATCGAACTTCAGATTGTTAAGTGTAAACTTTCTAAACAAACGGTAGATTAAAAACTCGAAAAGTTAAAAATACAAAACCCGTTTTCGGAAATTTGGATTATGAACATTTAAGTTAAATATCTAAAATGTTAAAATTCTAAAACCTGTTTGGAAATTTGAATTTTGAATATTTAAGGTAAAAATCGAAAAACTTAAAATTATAAAACTTGTTTGAAAATTTGGAAATTTAGATTTTTGAAGTATAATGTTAAATTTCAATATAAAAAAACAGTTTGAGTTTTTGAAAGTTAGAAATTTGAACTAATATATTAACATTCAAAAACTCTAAATCGTTTTGGAAATTTGAATTGTTAAGTGTTACACGGACCGGAGGAAACATTTTTTTAACACAGTAAGCTCAACTTTAAAAGACTGTTGCCTTATGAAAAGTCTGAAGATTTTCTGTGCATCCCCTAGGAATGTCTATTATATATTTGTTTCCCAAAATTTCATCAAGAGCAAAACAACAGCAGCTACATGTTTACAGGTTCCATTTGGGGCCTTCCAAGCAGGGCATTCACAGTCTGAATTTTTACTTTCACCTGTTTTTCTGTCACTTCTTACACGGTTATTGTAAGACATCTGTTAAATATAGCCATATATTTTCATCCACGTGAGAACTAATTTTGACTGGGTTTACATTCACGCTATAAACACACATTGATTTCTATTTAAGATTTGTTATTGGTCATTTATTAAATAAAAAACTACCTTTTTCTTCATTGCAGCTCTGACAAATTCTGTAAGGAAAAAGTCCTCATCTTGACAGTTAATTCTCAGTGCTTCAACTCTATCTGACTCCAGCAGTAATTTTCCTTTCTCAATGGCCTTTGTATTGCCCATCATTTGTCTGTCGACTGCTTGTCTTTATTGAAAATAACCTAATATTTCCAAAAAAAGTATGGATTTTACTCCTGCATGCTGAAATATTTATTTCTGATATAAAATTTTCACGACTGGTACATTTCATTTGTGATATTGAAACAGAACTAGGAATCGAAATGAAAAATCCCATTTTGTCCTCCGGAAGCTTTGTGTGTAATAAAAACTTCCTGTTTAGTTTACCCTTTCGATCGTCGGAGATCACGTGATAGTTTAGGGTATATAAGCAGCAATATCAGAGCTCTAAGTCAGTTCCAGACTGAAGTCGACACCGGTCGGTTGTTTCCAGTGAAGGTAAAAAACGTAAACTTGCTTAACATGTCTTATGTGCCTGAATAAGGCTTTCGAGACTGTTGTATTTTTCTGCAAGTTGGTAAATATTTTCTTGTTAGCTTAGCTAGGAAGCGCACGCGCTCCAGGACAGAATAGGATATTGTATATATTGATAATTAAAATCTTTGATTGGGAAATTTATATTATTTGATTTATTCCTTTAATTGCTCAGGCAGAGCAACCGAATCTTCGAACCCAGAAACGTTACATAAATTTGGTGGCAGCGGTGGGATTCGGTAAGGAATATTTTTCTATATTCAATTGTTAAATCATTTTGTAATCATTATGGACGAGATGATAGATGAGGAAATTTCATTCCTGGAGAAGAGCTGCGAGCAACTGCGCAAAGAAATAGAGAGGTACTCTACACCTCTAGATAAACGAGTGCGAGCACGCGATTCGGGGATTGTGACCATGGTAGGTGCAAGTGGAGGCCAGGGTCATCCAAATTCATCTTCAACAGATGAAACGGTAATACAACAGAGTAATGAGCAGAGTGGATCCGCCACCGTGGAAAGTACAAACACGAATCATGTTACCATGAGGCCTGCGAAGGTGCAAAAGAAAAGGGACAGAAATGAAACTGAACTTGAAGATGCGATGTTTAATTACTCCTTAGGTGATGATGAACATAGAGTAATGGTAGATGCACAGCAAACAGCGCACGCGCCGTCAGTAGCGATTGCGCCACGACCTAGCAGTGAAACGCCGCGCCTTTCATCAAAAGCACATCTTCATCAAGTTCATTTGCTGAATAACACTCCTTTTGAATTTCCATGGGGTGTGCAATCGCAAGTACTACCGGAAGAGCAAAATAAAATTAAGCCTCCTGCGCAAATTAGTAATGATGAATTACCTCATGGGGGTCGGGCACAAGGGAAAGCGAGCGTTCACTTCAGAGACAACCCTTTCTTGACACAACCGAAAAATATCAGAGAGGAAAAGGCTGCAAAATGTAACATCAAACCTGCAACGTTTGATGGTAGTAATTCTTGGCTGAACTATAAGTCCCATTTTGACGCATGGGCTACCATTAACAACTGGTCAGAGAAAGAAAAAGGTCTTTACTTAGCTGTTTCGCTAAGAGAAACCGCACAGGGTGTGCTTGGAAATGTTTCAAAAGAAACAGGACAACAATATAATTTGTTGGTTAAGGCCCTTGAAGAACGCTTTGCGCCGCCAAATCAGACTAAGCTATACCGTGCGCAGTTAAAGGAAAGAAAACAAAGAGCGTCTGAGACATTGTCTGAACTGGGACAGGCTATCCGTAGATTGACTTGTTTAGCATATCCTACAGCACCATCAAAAGTTAGAGAAACACTGGGGAAGGACGCATTCATTGATGCATTAGTCAACTCAGATATGCGCTTGCGCATCAAGCAGAGTAGACCTGGAAGTCTTAATGATGCTATTCGGCTTGCAGTAGAGTAAGATGCTTACTATAAAACGGAGAGGCGAGGAGATTTGCGACTGATTGAGGGTGTAGAGTGCGACCATGTAAAACCCGCACCGCCATTAGAACTAATAGACCTGATGACAAAGATGCAAACCCAATTGGATATTGGAAAAACAGGTCCAAGATCAAAACCAGAGACCAAGGAAAAACACATCGCAGTTGACATACAGGAAAACAAGTGATGGAGTGATTTGTTATTATTGCAAGGAAAAGGGCATATTCGTCGGAACTGTCCTAAACTTAAAAATAAAGACACAAATAAAAACACTAATACCCCATCAAAGAGCTTATCTAGTGGGAATGCGTGGCGAATCCGTAGTAAGCGCCGGAGAAATCAACGTAGGATGCAAGGACACGTAGGTGGAAGCACAACGAGTACTGAGGCTGGAATTTTTATTGAGGCAGAGGTTAATGGTACACCTGCAAAACTATTAATCGATACAGGGGCTTCATTGACATTAATCTCAAGAAGGATGCATGATATGTAACGCAAGAAAAGCGACCTGAATTAGAAAATAGTGCACAGAAAGTTTTAAACGCAAGTGGAAATGCACTTTCCCATTATGGAAAAGCAGATTATAAGATCAGAGTAGGACAATTTGAAACAATTATTCCAGCTCTTGTAACACACATTACAGTAGATGGTATCCTTGGTCTAGACTTTTTGAAGAAAGGTAGTGGTATTATAGATCTCAACAATAACACACTGAGACTGAACAATAAGGACTACCGCATTTCTTGTGAAGGAACCATAGGCTGTTACCGTGTCGTTGCAGCTGATGACATTTGTATTCCCCCTAGGAGTGAAGTAGTTACTGAGGCAAAAATTCCAGGGCAGAATACATTTGGTGGCTCAGAATACATAGTTGAGCCAGAGGCAAAATTTCTGGAGAAGGGTCGTGCGCTGGTTGGCCGTACATTTGTAAAAGGTGGTGAAACTGTGCCTGTGCGACTTATGAATATTACAGATGTAGCCCAGCGGATATATAAAGGAACAATGATCGCGAAAATGACAGCTGCTGATGAAGAGAAAACACAAGGAACATCAAGTAAAACTAACATAGGACTCCGATCTGACGTGCAAGAGTTACTTGACAGATGTAAGAAAACTCTTTCAAATGCACAAGCCTTGCAAGCTGAAAAATTCTTGCATAGATATCAGCATTTGTTTGCAACTTCAAATTTTGATCTGGGTCGAACTACAGTTGTGAAACACAGAATCCAAACTAACCCTACAGAGAAACCCATTAAGCAAGGAGCACGGAGAATCCCGTTACATATGTTACAAGAAGTTGATAAACAGGTGAATGAAATGATTGAAAAAGACGTACTAGAACCCTCAAATAGCCCTTGGGCTTCGCCTGTAGTTCTAGTGCGTAATAAAGATGGGTCGATGCGCTTCTGTATTGATTATAGACGACTAAATGCAGTAACAGTAAAGGACGCATATCCCCTCCCAAATATAGTAGAAGCATTTGACCACTTGTCTGGACATGCCTTATTCTCTACGCTAGACCTCAATAGCGGATACTGGCAAGTTACCATGGAGGATGAGGACAAGAGTAAAACAGCTTTTGTAACACGCAAAGGTCTTTTTCAGTTTAAGGTGATGCCTTTTGGTCTTACCTGTGCGCCTGCGACCTTTGAACGTTTGATGGAGACGGTTCTTGCAGGTCTCCAGTGGGATATATGCCTGGTATATCTCGATGATATAATAGTAATTGGAAAATCATTCGAAGATATGCTCAGTAATCTTGAAAAGGTTTTCGATAGACTGCAAGGGGCAGGTCTAAAGTTGAAAGCAAGAAAGTGACACCTGTTTGCCACAAAAGTCTCATAATTAGGTCACATCATTTCGAAAGAAGGCATTGCGACAGACCCAAAAAAGATTAAAGCTGAAGGGCCTGTACCTTCAAGCGTATCCGATGTTCGTTCCTTCCTCGGGTTATGCAGTTATTATAGACGATTTATTAAAGATTTTGCCATGGAAGCAAAACCTTTGCACCGTCTTACAGAGAAAGAGCGTAAATTTCAATGGACAAAAGAGTCACAGGATGCTTTTGAAACTCTTCGGAACAGATTGATCTCAGCGCCGATATTAATGGCACTACCAGACGTATCTTTACCTTTCATTCTGGACACAGACGCGAGCAATCACTCTATAGGTGCCGTGCTTTCCCAAGAAATATGTGGAAAAGAACGAGTGATAGCTTATGCCAGCCGCACATTAACAAAAGCAGAGAAACGATACTTTGTGACAAGGAAAGAGTTATTGGCTGTTGTTCACTTTATAAAACACTTTCGCCATTATCTTTACGGAAGACAATTCCTTCTTAGAACAGACCACGGATCTCTTAGGTGGCTACTCAACTTCAAGAACCCAGAGGGCCAATTGGCAAAATGGCTTGAGGTTATTAGCACCTATGACATAAAGATAGAGCATCGCCCAGGTCGAAAGCATGGGAATGCGGATGCTCTTAGTAGAATTCCGTGCACACAGTGTGGATTTGATCCTAACTGGGAAGAAGAAAAACCTAACCTGTCAGTGAGATCTGTGCAGTCATCGAAGAAAGTAACAAACGAGTAATGCGATAAGGAAAATAAAAGTCTTTTAGAAGCACAAAAGGCTAACAAAGATATTCAGCTAGTGCGCCAGTGGGTGGAAGAAGGCAAACGAACTACTCAACTTCAAGAACCCAGATGGCCAATTGGCGAGATGGCTTGAGGTTAATATTAGCACCTATGACATAAGGATAGAGCATCGCCCAGGTCGAAAGCATGGGAATGCGGATGCTCTTAGTAGAATTCCGTGCACACAGTGTGAATTTGAATCTAACTGGGAAGAAGAAAAACCTAACCTGTCAGTGAGATTTGTGCAGTCATCGAAGAAAGTAACAAACGAGGAATGCGATAAGGAAAATAAAAGTCTTTTAGAAGCACAAAAGGCTAACAAAGATATTCAGCTAGTGCGCCAGTGGGTGGAAGAAGGCAAACGACCATTATTTGCTGATGTCTCACAGTATTGTTACGTGGTTAAGTCACTATGGAATCAGTTTGAGAGATTGAACATTCGAGATGACTTCCTGGTGCGACAATGGATTTTACTCCCCTCAAATCGAGAAACATTTCAAGTTATAATTCCTGAGTCAGAGAGGAGAAATGTATTAAAGATGTGCCATGATAATAAAACATCAGGGCATCTTGGTGTAACAAAGACGTTAGCCAGAATTAGACAGAGATATTACTGGCCGGGATTACAAAGGGATGTCCATCAGTATATAGCAGGCTGCGATGCTTGTACAAGAAGAAAGAATCCCATTCCTAAAAGACGGGCTCCAATGCAGATCGTTGCATTTGGCGTGCCTATGGAGAGAATAGCTTCAGACATTTTGTGTGAATTACCGGAAACCGACAGAGGGAATCGTCAAATTCTCGTCGTGTCGGATTATTTCACAAAATGGACGGAAGCGTTTGCTATTCCAAATATGGAAGCAGAAACTATCGCCCGAACGATTATCGAACAAGTAATAGTAAAATTTGGCGTTCCTTCCGTTCTCCATTCAGATCAAGGGCGTCAGTATGAAAGCAAAGTATTTATGGAGATGTGTGGTTGCTAGGAATCACTTGAACAAGGACTACTCCGTACCATCCTAAATCGGATGGTATGGTTGAACGCTTCAACCGTACATTAATATCAATGCTGAGTGCTTCTGTCCAGGAAAATCAAAAAGATTGGGATTTACACCTGCCCTACATCTTAATGGCTTATCGCTCCACAGTACATGAAAGTACGGGATTTTCTCCCAACATTTATGCTTGGAAGAGAGGCAACAACGCCTCTAGATTTAATGTATGGAATGCCGTCAGAGATGAAAGACATTCCAGCGCATCAGTGGGTATGGATATTGCGCGAACGCTTAGAGAAAGCACATTCAATTGTGCGCGAACATATGCCAGGAGAGATGTTGCGACAAAAGAAGTATCATGATACCAAATTATCATGGTCGTCGTTTAAGCCAGGGTATATGGCATATGTATACTTTCCAGTCAGAAAGAGTGGCTGCTCCCCAAAACTGACATCTTTTGGAGGGGACCATTCAAAGTCGAGAAGAAACTTTCTGATGTGTTGTATGAGGTTGCTTGTGATTCTAGAGGAAAAAGCACCGTCATACATTGTGATCGGATGAGAAAAAGTCATGCACAAATACTACAAGGAGAAACCGAGAAAGACATATGTGATAGGAATGATACTCAGATGTCTCCCATAGATGTTCCTGTGGCTGAATTTGATGAACCTTGGGCTTTAAGTGAAGAAGCTGTTGCAAGCGAAAGCAGTAGACCGCGCCGTGCGAAAAACTTACCCAAATGGCTTCAGGACTACGAAGTGGATTACAGCGATTAGAGCTTTAAGATTAGCTATTGCTAATGTGTAAATATGTAGATAACATGTTGTGATAATATTGAAATATGGGTAATTGAAGTTTTTGTCTTATTCTAATAGATCATGGTTAATACAAAGATTACTCCAAGGAGGGCCATCGATGTCCGATGTGTAATCTTAGAATTCTAAACGAGGTTGAGTGGGAGAGACATGTGGTGGAATGCGGTAGACAGCGGAGACAGACGAAATTCGAATGCGCCGAATGTGATTATGCTACTAATAAGAAAAGTGACATGGGGAGACATCGCCGCACTCGAAATAGTGAAGTAGTTTCAGCTGCAGCTGATAGCGGCACAGATGATTGGGAACAGTTGGACCCAGGAAATCTGTCTGATGTGGTCGGGAGCACATCACAGAGTCGTCCTGCGGAAGCCGTCTGTCAGAGGAAGCCTACCAGACCAGCTCCAGTCTCTGCGCCGATATCCAAGTCAATAGCAAGCCAGGACCCCTTGACGCCACGTGCCCCATCACCATTCCGACATCCAGTGATAACTCCCAGAAAACGGTCCTCTGTTCATTTGGATGCACCTCCCGTACACTTGCCATCTCTAACTCGGGATGCCAATACGCAAACACATATGTATCATCAGTTAGTTGATGCGAGTACCCTGACGGATAAAGACTGTGAAGAGAAAGGTACCCAAACAGAGAAAGGCAAACGGCGAAGACTAGACAGGGTACAGGAGACATACCAAAGAGACGGGAAAACAGTCGTTGAAGTGCATGAGGAGGAAAGCTGGTTTTGAAAAGAATATTCTCAGTTGTATTTTTCTGACATTTATATTGGATGACGATTTCATGTCATATTGGATATGTTTGCACATTTATGTATCATTGGTTGATCGTTTTTCTTATTTTATCAATGACAGTGTTTGATGATATTTGGGTACTTTGTGTGTGCAACATTTGTTAAAATATTATGAACAATGAAAGCCAGGTAGCTTTAAAATTTGTTACTTTGTTTATAACACACGTTATATCTTTAGCCCAGGTAGTTATTGATTTAATGCGGGACGCATTCCTGGAGGCGTGGGTAATGAAACAAAACTAGGAATCGAAATGATAAATCCCATTCTGTCCTCCGGAAGCTTCGTGTGTAAGAAATACTTCCTGTTTAGTTTACCCTTTCGATCCTCTGAGATCAAGTGATAGTTTAGGGTATATAAGCAGCGATATCAGATCTGAATTGTAAACGATACTATTGATATAAACGATAGCCGTTTTATTTGTGACATATTTAATTTTGATTTAAGTTTTGAATGGTTTTGAAGAGAAAATATATTGGTTTTACTCTGAACACTTTAGTTAAAAGTTGATGGCATTGAATCTCTGACACTATCTGCGACCTTTAGAGAACATCATTTAGAAAAATGAAATTTAAATTATCACTCAAACAGTATTCAGTCATGGATTTTCATGACAAATATTTTGGTATAAAATATGTATATGTACGACCATTTATTTTGACAAAAGCGGCATTTTTGACGAACTTTATGCACACATTCCTCCTATATCTCAGTAGTTATGTTAAGTGCTCATTGTATTCCTTTTACTTTTTACGTTAATATTTATGGATATACGATAGGCATTTCAAAAGTCCTGAGAACTGTTTAATAACAAATTAACCGTTTTACGGAAATAATTGAGTTTGATATCATTGGAAAGAAGAATATACACATTGTGTGACGTCAATTTAAAATTTTTATGACGTAATAATTCCGAAAATGAAGTCAGAATATAGAATGTTTAGCATACTGAAAAGTCGCGTTTTTATCCACAAGAGACGATTTTAAAAGTGTTGCAAAAGGTTTATTTGAAAAAAAATATTTCAAAGAAAATGTTCAGTTCCAAAGAAAAAGATTAGGACTATGGTACTATTTATCAACAATTCCAAATTTCATTGTATGATTTAGTTTCTAGCAGGGTTAATGTCCGGTTAGGCTATCATCGACATTCATTTAAGATTTTAAGTTACATGATACGACTGGATTTTCGGTCTTCTATAGCTCTCCATTGTATGAAATAAAACATGTTATGTATAAAAGTGAAGTATATTAATGCAGTTTTCAACAAATATATTTTGAGTAAGAGTACTCTTACCGTTTACAAACAAAATATACAAGTCTTGCCCCTGACTTGTTTCTTAATAATTCAATTTCGGCGCCCCAGAACTCACAACTGCTTTTGACTTTTGAAACCAAAAAAGGTTTATAAGTTACACAGACATGTTAAATCTTATTTCATTTTCATGACTTAAAATTTGGGAATGTGTGGAGGTACGGTGGGGCTACAACTGCGCCCGCGCCATTTTGGATTTTAAGAGAAAATATACGGCACACTAAACATAACTTCTCTTGAGCCTTCATCAATAACACAAATCTGATTAAAACCCCTGACGAATTCATGCCATCAAATTTTGTAACACGATCGCCTATTTTACTTTGATTGTCAATTTTGCCTTTTTCTCACAATTAGGTCTGTTTTACGCAATATTTTGAGCGAAATAAACCATTTCAGAACAAGAAGATTTCCGAAATAGAACACCATATGATAGATTGAAGTCTATGTAAACATTCCACCAACTGGCATTTGCGTCCGATAGCTTGCGCCCGAGTAATGAGCAAAAATTGTTTTTAAAATTTTAATTTGATCAAATTGTGTCTTTTGTTACGTCATTTTTATGGCCAGTATCGTAAGCATGGGAAGTCTGACGTCATTTTCTGAGTTATTACGTCACAAGAATTATAAAGTGACGTCACAATATGTGTATATTTTTCTGATCTTTCAAATGATATCAAACTCAATTATTTCCGTGAAACAGTTAATCTTTTTTAAACAGTTCTCAGAACGTATGTAAACAAATCATGAAAAAACAGCTATAGTTTTAGACTTTTCTACCATTTATTCAAAAACACAGAAGAAATCGTAATGTCATACATACCACACTCATATGATACAAAGTTGACATACACAACAGTAAAAGAATAAAAGATTATCAAAGAGACAACTTCATTAGAATACGTTTTGTTCGTCAAATATATACAGGAAAGAAATTAATCGTCTAAATACAAAACAAGGAGGCAGCCGACATTGCGACAAGTAAATGCATCCATTTCTGTATTGGAGTGTTTACATTTTCTTGTCCACTTGAAATATCCAGTAATAACTTTATCCTTTTGAAAAAAAAAGAATTTAAAATCAAACCCAATTTATGCATATATACTAAATAAATGGATTATTATCATGCATTCCAAATTTTTGGTCTGTAAATTGTATCTTAGGTTTGACGGAATTTTTTTCTGGCACAAAAGATAGTGTTGTAAAATGTGCATGCTTTTATCAACAACAAGGAATCAATCCATTTCCTCTTACCGTAAGTTTTCACTCCCGGGTGTTGTTGTGACAGTCAGTTTCTGTGTTATGTAATCTCTGTACTCGTATGTCGTTACCCCAATTTCATCATCGGATGATAAGTCGTCATGATCAAAGACACGAACTGATATATCAAACGAGGGCTATGTACAAGAAGGTAAAATTAGCATTAAATAATTGACGCTTGATATCTCCTTCAAATTTAATGTATGTACATTTACCTGTCCCCCGATGTCTTTCCACGTGTAGAAATCAGCGGATTTCAGAGAGTCAGCAAATAAAAAGCTGTTTGTATTTTCAACTCGCTGGTTATTATTTTTCCCATAGCACTTCTGACTGAAGAAATTACAAGAAGAAATCGGATCAAGAAGTTTGAACATTTCATTTGTAGATTCCTATATCCATCAAACTGGTTATTTGTAGATTTGTAGTGTTTATCGACATTTACTCTTTCAATCATTCATGCTTGTCATTATATTAATCATATAAAAATACATTTCAAGCAAAGTCAGTATGCGAAATCGTTAAAGAGAGAGAGAGAGAGAGAGAGAGAGAGAGAGAGAGAGAGAGAGAGAGAGAGAGAGAGAGAGAGAGAGAGAGAGAGATATCCTCACTCTTGTGTTGGATGCAATGGTTTCAAGCAGATCTGAAAATAAACGTCACACTCTCCGCTACATCCGAGAAAATCATCACAGCAATCGTCTGGCTCTCTGTAATACTCCAATAACTTTACAGACACTTCATAGCCATTAACCTATTATATACAACCAATGTCAGAAAAATTATATTATTTACTACTTATCAACTCTAACTAGACGATCAAGTTGAGCAGGTAAAGTCGTCATTGTTAATTAAAATAAAATGAAAAAAATAAACATATCGGTTTAAATCTTGACTTCAATAAAGCCAACAGAAAAAGTCCATCAAATATGGTTAAAAAAAATAGATGACAAGGACAGAGGAACTATAAAAAGAGGCCCATGGGCCACATTGCTCACCTGAGAAGCTTTGACCATTTTGTTCTTTACAAGATTTCCCCCTTGTAATACATATTGCGACCCAACCCTACCCCACTGATCATAATTTAGACATTTTAAAATCGACACTTCCCCAGAATGCTTCCATGTGCACATAAGTTTCAGCTTTTCTGGACCAGTGGTTCTTGATAAGAAGATTTTCAAAGATTTTTCCTATATATATTATGTAAAAATTTGATTCCTAATTGTGGCCCCGCCCTACCCCCGGGGGTCATGATTTGAACAATTTAAAATCTACACTACCCCAGGATGCTTCCACATAAGTTTCAGCTTTTCTGGACCAGTGGTTATTGAGAAGAAGATTTTCAAAGATTTTTCCTATATATTTCTATGTAAATTTTGATTCCCCATTGTGGCCCCGCCCTACCCCCTGGGGGTCATGATTTGAACAATTAAGAATCTACACTACCCCAGGATGCTTCCACATAAGTTTCAGCTTTTCTGGACCAGTGGTTCTTGAGAAGAAGATTTTCAAAGATTTTTCCTATATATTTCTATGTAAAACTTTGATTCCCCATTGTGGCCCCGCCATACCCCAGGGGGTCCTGATTTGAACAATTTAAAATCTACACTACCCCAGGATGCTTCCACATAAGTTTCAGCTTTTCTGGACCAGTGGTTCTTGAGAAGAAGATTTTTTAATGACCCAACCCTCTTTTTGTCTTTTCTTGATTATCTCCTCTGGTGAGGGGACTTGGCCCTTCATTTTAATAATCTAAATTCCCTTTCACCCAAGGATGCTTTGTGCAAGGTTTGGTCAAAATTGGCCCAGAAGTCGAAAATGTGAAAAGCTTACAGACGGACAGACGGACGGACGGACAGACGGACGACGGACAAAATGTGATCAGAAAAGCTCACTTGAGGAAAACGAGGTTGTATTCCCGCGTTTAAGGAAACTGGCAGATCAAATACAGCCATATAACGTTTGTTCTTGCAATATTGAGATACTTTTAATTGTTTCTTCATAAGTCACAGTCATTTTTAAGTTCAAAGAAAGATTTTTATACGAAGTATATTTCTAAAATGCATTAAATGAATAAAACAAGGCAAAGTATGCCAGAGTTAATCATAATCTGAGAATTTTTCAGTAAAATTATCAAAAAGGATGAACTTTTGTTATTCTTTTATCTAGCTGTACAGATACATGTGTATGTTATCTATCCGATGGGAAGATTTTAACCTGTATGCGGTTTGTTGTTAAACCCAGGAAACACATCTTTTCTCTGGTTATTTGTCTTACTGAAAGCCAGTGTATATTTCTGTTCATTGAATATTGGTAAAAATTTTCAGGCATGACTTTCTCCGTATGGTGCAAAGACCACTTGAATAATGTAATCTGGGAAATCCACAATGTGTTGAGCTTTTTTACCATACACCTAGTCGTAGGCGCAGCAAAGGACCTCGATCATACAATAGTCATACACATGATGTCTTTTTTGATCGGATTTTACCTGAAGTCACTGAACAAAAAGGTCTAGATCACATTCGGAGTAAGCTTTGCTCGGTTTTATTGAAATTTTTGAATGGGCCATCTTAAGAAGCTAAAGCAACTCCATTCTTAGACTTTTCAACTATAGAATACAAGCTAGTGATTGTAATTATTAACCTTGTCCAAATTACGCGTGTGTCCGAGATAATTCTCACTATACCTTTCGATTCTTCAAACTTAAATTTGCCAACAAAGGAAAACAGATTTTTAACCTAAGTAATATTCTTATTCATACAAAAAGATCAGTCTTTTATTCCACTATTTTTTAAGCTGAAGTCTACATTTTGCATTTCCTACAAAAATGATTAGACGTCAGTTTCAATTTTTTTATTTATTAAACAAACCTAAGTGTAACTAGGTATTGAACATCTAAAACAGAATCCTCTTTAGAGTACTCTTTTTTCTTCTTTCAACTACAAGACACGTCATATTACTGGTATGTCAACATAGCTGAACATAAAGACCCAAAAGCAATCATCTTAAAAGGACCTAAATACTAGTAAGTGATCCCGAAATTTAAAGTCGCGACAGAACTTTGTGAATTATGGAGATGAAAAACATGTATCAGTTAAAAGTCCCTTATAACTATACTAATGAGGAACAGAATAAATGGTAGGTGCAAGTGGAGGCAGGGGTCATCCAAATTTATCTGCAACAGATGAAACGGCAATGCAACAGAATAATAAGTGGATCCGCCGCCGTGGAAAGTACAAACACCAATCATGTAACCATGAGGTCTGCAAAGGCGCAAAAGAAAAGGGACAGAGATGATACTGAACTTGCGGATGCGATGTTCCATTACTCTTTAGGTGATGATGAACATAGAGTAATGGTAGATGCACAGCAGACAGCGCACGCACCGTCAGTAGCGATTGCGCCACGACCTAGCAGTGAAACGCCGCGCCTTTCATCAAAAGCACATCTTCATCCAGTTCATTTGCTGAATGACACTCTTGCGCATTCTCCTTTTGAATTTCCACGGGGTGTGCAATCGCAAGTACCACCGGAAGAGCAAAATAAAATTAAGCCTCCTGCGCAGATTAGTAATGATGAATTACCTCATGGGGGTCGGGCACAAAGGAAAGCGAGCGTTCACTTCAGAGACAACCCTTTCTTGATACAACCGAAAAATATCAGAGAGGAAAAGGCTGCAAAATGTAACATCAAACCTGCAACGTTTGATGGTAGTAATTCCTGGCTGGACTATAAGTCCCATTTTGACGCATGCGCTACCATTAACAACTGGTCAGAGAAAGACAAAGGTCTTTACTTAGCTGTTTCGCTAAGAGGAACCGCACAGGGTGTGCTTGGAAATGTTTCAAAAGAAACAGGACAACAATATAATTTGTTGGTTAAGGCCCTTGAAGAACGCTTTGCGCCGCCAAATCAGACTGAGCTATACCGTGCGCAGTTAAAGGAAAGAAAACAAAGAGCGTCTGAGACATTGTCTGAACTGGGACAGGCTATCCGTAGATTGACTTGTTTAGCATATCCTACAGCACCATCATCAGAAGTTAGAGAAACACTGGGAAAGGACGCATTTATTGAAGCATTAGTCAATTCAGATATGCGCTTACGCATCAAGCAGAGAAGACCTTAAGTCTTAACGATGCTTTTCGGCTTGCGGTAGAGTTAGATGCTTACTATAAAACAGAGAGGCGAGGAGATTTGCGACTTATTGAGGGTGTAGAACGCGACCATGTAAAACCTGCACCACCATTAGAACTAATAGACCTGATGACAAAGATGCAAACCCAGTAGATAGATTAGAAAAACAGGTCCAAGATCAAAACCAGAGACCAAGGAAAAACACATCGCAGTTGACAGACAGGAAAACAAGTGATGGAGTGATTTGTTATTATTGCAAGGAAAAGGGGCATATTCGTCGGAATTGTCCTAAACTTAAAAATGAAGACACAAATAAAAACACTAATACCCCATCAAAGAGCTTAACTAGTGGGAATGCGCGGCGAATCCGTAGTAAGCGCCGGAGAAATCAACGTAGGATGCAAGGACACGTAGAAGGAAGCACAATGAGTACTGAGGCTGGAATTTATATTGAGGCAGAGGTTAATGGTACACCTGTAAAACTGTTAATCGATACAGGGGCTTCATTGACATTAGTCTCAAGAAGGGTGCATGATATGATAACGCAAGAAAAGCGACCTGAGTTAGAAAACAGTGCACAGAAAGTTTTAAACGCAAGTGGAAATGCACTTTCACATTATGGAAAAGCAGATTTTCAGATCAGAGTAGGATATATATATATATATATATATATATATATATATATATATATATATTAAAGCTTCGCCTTTGCACAAACAGTACAATAAATAAAATGCAATAGGGATCGTTCATCTTTGTGGTTTAAATTTTAATTATAACTTTTATTTACAAAACATTTTAAGGAACCATTCAAGATCAGTTTGATGCAGTTTCTTCCATGCAAACCTATATGTACACAAATATCATGGCTTATGATATTTGATTAAATGGAGGATATCTTAACACAGCACAATGAGTTGCAACTGTAATCCCTCAAATTACACATTTCTGAACCGGAACATCCTATACTGCTATTTTGTAAAAATTTTTACTTCATAGATAATACTTGTGTAGAACATAACTTTGTCAGATACAAAATTCATTCAAAATAATTTTTTTATATGGTAAGATAATTATCGAATTGAAAATTCTTCATTTTTTTAATTAAGCAGAGCATTTTAAATTGATACAATTATCTCCATTGTCTTTGTCTTCTAAATCATGGAATGAATACCTCCTTAGAGAAGTTAAATGACTTGTTTTGATTGCTATTGATAGCTGTGATTTGGAGGGAAATCATTTCTTCCCAAATAGAGAGAACCTAATTATGACACATACATTTTTTTTTCTTTATTATTGATCAAACAAAAAATTGAAATATATTAAATGTGTGTTTCATAACGATTAGACCTAAGAAGGGTGGTTCAAATTGTAGATAACCTTTAACATTGCACAAATATATAAGATGGAGATTTATGACCATTTCACACGAATATTAACATAATTAAGTATAACATGTATAAAGCAAGTGTAAAATTTTGTAGTATCATAATACCGATTATCGTGTATACCAGCTTTTACATTAGCTGTATATATGTGTTTTAAGTTAATTTGGAAACTTTATCTCCTTCCATGGAAGAACCATACAGTTACTTTTGTTGCTACCGAATGTTTAACAATACTCTGTGTACACAGGTAAAAGAAAACTTATTTCAATGAACCGTGGTTAAGTTTATGTTTTATATCGTGGTCTTAGCTGCAATGACAGAATACAGAATAATGACGGGCAAATAGTGTTCAGGTTTAACATCACCATCCAAATTGAAATGAAAGTAGGAACAAAATTTACAGAATAAAAGCAAGGAAAGGAACGTTATTTCAGGGCAAAACTGCCTTAATACAATTAGTAGTCTGAAAGGTTCCAACGTAGAGGGACAAGTAGATAAGAATGTGTAGTAGAGAGTCTTTATCCAGACGATGTGTGCTGGTCAAACAAGTTCCAGAGGGGGTGGAGGAATAATGTATCCTCAGAATACGTGGTGTGGAAAAGTCCCACCGCCACAATGAACTCAGTATTGATAATGGAGAAGTCAGATGGATTGTCTTGTTGAGAAGCGAAGACGGTAAATTCATATATTATTATTTGAATTGTGTATTATTTATAAATATATATCAACACATATTATATTAACTGAGGAAAGGGAGTGGGGATTAATTTCTTTCAGTTACAGTCACTGTGGTGAATTTTAAAAGAGAGAAAGAGAGGTTATTTAGATATGCTGCAAAATTGAGATGGATCTGAGAGGATATGAAAAATCGACAAATACATGTACACACAAAAATTACCAAGAAATCTGTCATTAGATGTATTTCAATCATTGCAAAAATCATATTTATTTATAATTTGATATAGGATATCTATGCTGATTCATGTAAGCCATCAAACATAGTTTAATTTTTAGGATAATCATCAAGTAATCAGAATTTCCAATCTTCCATATAAGAGCATATTGTGTCTGTTTTCTTAACAAATGTAATATATTCCCCTAGATGCAGAAATTGGTGTAAATACATAATAGTATCCAAATGTGTGACTAAAAGACTGGAATTAAATGTGACCTTTACTTCAGTTATCATTTACTATCTGCTCTAAGATAAGAAAGATGACTTTATTTTGACATATTTTAGGGATGTCAAAAATGTAAATAGCAGTTATGGTACAGTTAAGTAAAACATGTTTCATTGTTGACAGAAATTGTTTAAAATAAAGAAATAAAATTAAAAATGCTCTGTTAATCTTTGCTATATCCAAACTTACAATAAAACTGTAAATTCAAGAAATGGGCCTTATTGGTCTAAAACCTGATACAGTATCTAAGGAATAAAAATGATGGTCACACAAACACACAAACATAGAGACGTATTATTTCTATTCCGTCCTGTCGTAAATAAGCAATAAAACAAAAACAAAATTTGTTATTATGACTCTGATAGGGCTACATGTATAAGTAGTTCTGATGGACTCAGAAAAGAACAAACCGTTTTTTCTAAAATGTGAGTATACTAATAAAACTTTCTTTGGAATCTTAAACATCAGATTAAACCATATCCACTGTATTGTCATGAAAGGTACAAATGAAACTTTTAAATTTTAATATAATAAAAAATCAGAAGAATCAGATTGCAAAATCTATAATAACCCTTCAATACAATTTTTTTAACGATAGATTTCTTTATTTAATTGCATTTTATTAAGTCAGAGTCGCCTGTATGGCACAGTGGTTGAAGCGTCTGCTCTAGAGTCGCGAAGTAAGGAATTGATCATTACGCCGCGGGTTCGAATCCCACTGTCCTTCGGATGAGATTGGAAGGTGATGGCACGAAAAAAATCCCTCCTGCTCAATGACCCTAAGGTCCGAGTATAATAAAAAAAAAATTGCAGCTCTTTACCGGCAAGTGGCGTCTCCATATGAGTGAAAAATTCTCGAGAGGGACGTTAAACATTACAAAAAACAATCAATCAATCAATCACCAAGCTGTATTTTCATTTTCAATTATCAGAGGCAGAAAAAATGATTAGAGATGGCCATGTTACTTTGATTTCAAGTAGACAGAAGTTGGATCTTCCAGTTGGAGGCTGTCCAGAATGTATTATTCCTGACGAGTGGGTGGAGAATACACCTACAAGATCTGTAGTCCCGGTGAGTGTTAAAGTAAATTCGATGATATCAAGAAACTTAGAGGTTACCAAAACAAAAAACAAAACAGTGAACACAATTATTGCCACCAAATGTATTTAGCAACTCATATGTAAAAATAGTTAAAATACCTTTCTACCTACAAGTACCTAGTTTATGTTGCACCTTCAGGCACATAGGGCAAGGAAAAGAGATTTTCGTTTCTTTTGATATTTGGCTATCCTTCTACCTCTCCCTAGGTGTATTTATGTCTTTGAGTTATATAGAATATATTTAGAATTATAGTATTTTGTTTTGCAGACAACAATACCACATTTCTTGATTACTGCTAATAAACCATTAATAAATGCGATACACATACCAGAAACTAATTTCTAGATTATGCCAACTACCTTAAGCTTAGTTATGTGCAATAAATTTTAAAAATGTCAATTCATGCACTTGAACAGTGTAAAGGATTTCAGTGTCAGTCATTTGGGTGGTTCCCAAATCTATCTATGTAACCAGCACATAGATTTACAGGGTTCTACTGTATTTTTTTTTTAAATAAAAAAAAAAACCCTGATATTTATTTACTGAGATGAGTAGGCATTAAAGAAACAGTGAATATAATGATAGACAAACGTTACCATAATCAAGGGTCCAGCATCAAGTCGGGGATATCCTGGGGCTGTCCCTCTGTCTGCTAGTTATTCTATTAACACAAACATAATGAGATATTTTGAGTACCTTCAAAACCGACCTTTTACCAAAAGTGACCAAATAAATGTAAACATTGTTGGTTTTAAGGTTGTTAACAGTGCACTTTAAAGCATTGCCATTATTATTTTATTTAATGATATACACATGTATTTTGTTTCTTCAGTTGTCTTTTGAAGATGAAGAGGTTCAAGAGATTATAGGATGTAGGGAGAAAAGCAACAGCCCTGGTAAGATAAACCATAACGAAGGACACATTCTATTTTTAGTTTTCCACCATTTTAAAAATCGAATATTACTCTACAACAAACGCTATTCAGAAAATTTTATAAAGATCAATTTTGTTAGAAGCCAAAGTTTTTTCTTATTAAGAGTTGGGCAAAAATATCCAATTCTGCAATACTTGCATAACACAATTAGAGACATTGGTCTGAAGTGTATAATTATCTATCTACATGATTGTAAATTGTAATATTGAACAAAAAAATAGATATTTGTTAAATCTTTTAACCTGATCTAGACAGTATTTCAGATAAATATTAAGATCGGAAAAGTGAGGAGATATTTATTTTGTGTAGCTTAAAAACAGAGTAGAAATATCTAGAAATTATTGACCTAAAGGTTCAGCTAAATTTTCAAAAGTAGTCAAAAATCCACAGGTTCACAAATCTTATGCATGTAAGAATTTCGAAAAATATATTTCAATCTAAAAAAATTAATAATTGCAAGGGATATTTGGAAACAAATTAAATAATAAAGACTGTTAACCCAATTTTCCGTGAATTTAACTGAAAAACAGTCTTCCATTTGATCAATTTCTTTCAATCTGTAAATCCATACATTTTCTTAATACGCAAACCTGATATTTTCACGTGTAATGTTAACAATGTCTTCCACATTTCATGTATATGGCTAAAAACTATCTCAAGTAAGATTTAATAGCATTAAGAAGAAAGGGAGTACTATAGAGTAAAGGTTATATCACAACTTAAATAATTCAGCTAAAATCAACCAGGTGTAACACAAACACAGGGCTTCTATGATCCAGTACTGATATAGCAGAAACTAATATGGCTTATGACATGCTTATTTATGAGTCATGCTCAGCTTTGCAGATGTGAAAAAGATTCATACAGGTAAAAATCTGTGATTCTTTTACATTTAATTTATAGAGAAAAAAATCTTAACAGAAAGAGTAGTTCCGTTGTTAGTCGTTGAATGTTTTAATTTACACAATTAAAATTATTTAATTCTTGTTGTCGCCCGCTTGGCGCAGTGGTTAGAGCGTCTGCTCTAGAGTCGCGATGTAAGGAGTAAATTCTTACGTCGCGGGTTCGAATCCCACTGTGGGACGTGAAGACCGGTCCTTCGGATGAGGTCCCGTGTCGTAGAAGGTGCTAGCACGAAAAATATCCCTCCCTGCTCAATGGCCCTGAGTGCCAAGTTTAGGACAAAATTTACAGCTCTCCACCTGCAAATGGTGGCCTCTCCATATGAGTGTAGACGTTAAACAATATACAATCAATCAATTTTTGTCACCCGGAGGAGAGAGTGCACATTAAATGATAAAAGTTTTATATTGAAATAAATAGGACTTTTTAAAAAAAAATCTCAAGATGTTAAACATATTAAATACAGAAAGATTATCAAAATGAATTCGAAGGAAAAGTTAAAGAAATGAATCTCTAGAAAATCAAAACAACCGGTAAAAGTCCGAGAGCAGGATGTAAAAAGCGTTCTACAGTTTTCTTTCTTCAGAAAACACCAGTCTTTGATATACTAGTAAGAAACAAATTTTAAACGAACTGAAAGGAGTATATATTTTTTTTTTCATTGAAAACCTGTTTATATTAGTATACGTTTCAATTAGTTGTTTATAGACCAAGCAAAGATAATTGGTTTTACTTTTGATAAATTTCAATGTGGAAAAAGAAGAAACTCCAGATGATAAAGAAAGCCAAGACATATACGTTCCTAAGTTTGTAATCCCAGCTATAAGTAAGTGCAATTTAAATCAATGAACTAGAATTTTAAAAATTATTTCAAAGTATTCCCAACTAAACATTTTTTTTTCAAAACGTCAAAGAATATTAAAATCAATTACATATACTTTTTGGTATACTTCTTAGTCACGTTGTGTTTTAAATTCTAACTACACTTACATCACAGTTCAACTATCCTTTGATGAGAAAATTTCTGTTCATGTTCGTGCGTTGACCTAAATAAAGATTTATAATTAATTATTTTTACTTTGTTAGAAAGTACTATGGCACAGGTGGCGGTGTTTTCTTCAGACAAGAGAGAAGGAATGAAAGGTAAGTCTGGGTTATGGAAGATACAGTAACTCCAAATCAAAGGATGATCTTTATTAGAATTCTTTCTTTTGAATTCTTTCATTATCATTTATTATAAAACTTTTTTATTTGCATATTTTTTCTTTTAATTATCACAATTTATCATAAAGATACAGTTATCTAATTACATCACAATGTAACTGTAAGGCCTTTTTATACAACTGCATTAACCATTGTTCAGTTACGAAATAAACATTACCAATAATAAATAAATAAGCCACTAAGAAGAAAAAAAAATTATGGTAATAAAATTAAACAATGATCTATTACCGTAGTAGGAAATGTTATAAATCCGGTTCAAGAAGAAAATAAACATCATGCATTCAATTAATCGTCTTAATAGAAATTAGTAATTGATATCAATACATGAATGCTTGTCAATTTGTAACTTTAAAACTTCTTTTTTGCTCTCTATGAAAAAAATGAACATATTTATAGGTAAGTAATTTGACTTCATACAACTAAATTTGAAATTTGGTGACTTGAAGAAAATTTCGAGTCGGCAATCGAAGTGCAATGGCGAAAAAGTTAGTCGCCAAATATTCACATTAGTTTAGCAAATGTTTCCCTCTATATAACACTACTGAGAGCAATGCATATCTATAACTGTATAAATACAGGTTCCTCGAACGTCATAAGCGTTCGACGTAATTTCTCTGTGACTTCATAAAGGCAAACAATGGATTACATACATTGTATTTGAAAAATAAATATTTCGGTCGTCAGAAGTGATAATCAGGGAAATATAAAATAAGAATTCACAAATGTAAATATAAGTAATAGGGTATCATTTGAAAACATTTACCGGGCTATAAATATGGGTTGATACGAGATAAAATTCATCATAGAGCCCTTCGGGCTTCATGGAATTTGATCTCTTGACCAACCCGTATTTATAGCCTGATAGATGTTTAAAAATGATACCTTATTTCTTAATTAGATCCTTTGTGTATCGGCATTGTTACCTTTTTTGAAAAAGTAGGCCAAATGTTAAGTTCAAGGACAACTATGGAAAAAAAAATAAATCTCAGAAGTCATATAGTGCCATGCTATATACATATGTGAAAAATATTGAATCCAATTTTTCTACAAGTTCTTGAGATATACGATGTGACAGACAGACAGATTGATTGATTGATTGTATATTGTTTAAAGTTCCTCTCGAGAATTTTTCACTCATATGGAGACGCCACCATTTGCCGGTGGAGAGCTGCAATTTTGTCCTATACTCGGCACTCAGGGCCATTGAGCAGGGAGGGATCTTTTTCGTGCCAGCACCTACTGCGACACGGGCCTCGGTTTATACGGTCTCATCCGAAGGACCGGTCTCCACGTCCCGCAGTGGGATTCGAACCCGCGACGTAAGGATTTACTCTTTACTTCGCGACTCTAGAGCAAACGCTCTAACCACTGCGCCACGCGGGCGACAAAGACACCGGGTTAAAGAGATTCCTTAGTGCCACTCTGCTCTGCTTGTGACATAAAAATGTAAGAGAACCTATTCATCTTGTGGTTTTTAAATTCATAATTTTAGTTTAGCCAACTCTTGTATTGATCATTTCTTTCTGACAGGTTTTACTTTTAGAAGTTAATAAAAAGTAAACGTTACGAGTGTCATTAGTGTACACAATGATAAATGTATGTCCAAAAAAGCTTGCAGTTTAAGAGATTCCTAAACTTTCTCTAAAAATAGCAAAAGTAAGGTAAACAATTGTGAGGTAATCACAATAATAGTTTATTATTTACATCCATTGAATACGTTCTCTCTCAATAATAATAATGAAAAAAGCATATATCCATGAACAATTGATAAAATTTCAAAACCTTATTTTGATGTTACAATGTTTCATGAATTAAATAAGCGTCACGTCAGACTGGCCCATGCAGCTTGCAAAGTATTTCACCTATAATGTTAAAAAAAATAGTGTGCATTGTTTTAATTTTTGATATATTTACTATATATTGGTTGATATTTGGATATTATCTTACACGTTGCCCATTGCTGACTTTATTAAGGAAATTAAGCATCTATCCACGAACCTTTTGGACAACCCTCTTATGCACAAATTGAAGATAAGATAATTTCTCACATAAGGATTTCATTTCTAAATAAGTTTTTCTATAAATATTTTAGCTTAAAATGAAATTGAGCGAGAATGTACATATCATGTAAGAAGAAATGGGAAACAGTCTGAAGGAGACATATTCTGCAGGGCGGGACCACAAAAGGGAATCAAAGTTTTACATGGAAATTAATATATAGGAAAAAGCATTGAAAATCTTCTCAAGAATCACTGGGCCAGAAAAGCTAAAACTTATGTGAAAGCATTCTTGGGTAGTGTAGATTCTAAATTGTTCAAATCATGACCCCCGGGAGTAGGGTGGGGACACAAAAGGGAAGTTTTACATAGAAATATATAGGAAAAAGCATTGAAAATCTTCTTCTCAAGAATCACTGGGCCAGAAAAGCTAAAACTTACGAGGAAGCATCCTTAAGAAGTGTCGATTCTAAATTGTTCAAATCATGACCCCCGGGTGTCGGTCGGGGCAACAAAAGGGAATCAAGGTTTTACTTAGAAATTATAGGAAAAAGCTTCTTCTTCTTCTTCTCAAGAACCAAAGGGCCAGAAAAGCTGAAACTTAAATGGAAGCATCCATGTATAGTGTAGATTTTAAATTGTCCAAATTATGACCAATGTGGTAGGGTTTGGTCACAATATGTATTAGAAGGGGGGATTTAGTAGAGAGCAGCATGGTCAAAGCTACTCAGGTAAGCGATGTGGTCCATGGGCCTCTGGTTTGTCTTCTAATACCGTCATGTATTCTATAATACATAATGTAAAAGGTTTTTACTATTATTGCAAGACACCATAAATTACTTCTTATTTCATATCATGCTAATAAGCATTATATCTTAGGCTTGATTCAAGAATATCTTATTTCTCTAAAACTGTTACAGTATCATTTTTTTTCCTGCTATAGGGTACAGATGTCAAATTTTATAAGACCTTTTCTAAGACTTCCTAATACCTTCAATTTTATAAAGATGAATAAATGAAAATTGTTGCATGAAAAAATTTAATTTTCAAGCTTCATTTTGATGCATTTCAAATTAAATATTAATTTTTAGAGTTATCCTTCCTGAGGATCGGATATCCTTAAAATGAAGCACTTTGCTAGGAGCATGTTTTACTGTATGCAATAAGAAACTGATTGCAATAAGTATATGATTTTTCAATTAATTGATATCAATTTCTTTTAAGATGTCATTGGGCCGGATGAGGAAGATAATAATAATACTAGCAGACCATGGCGTGGACATAACAATCATGGCCATGGATATAGAGGTCAAGGACATGGTCAAGGTCACAATGATGGAAGGCTTAGATGAGACAGAATACCTAAGAGTGAATTTGAAAGAAAAGAAATTGATATGTCAAAATATACATTTAGTAATAGTCAGGTAAGGGGAGATAATCAGTAAAAAATATGCTACTAGTATGTGTATCTAGTGCTGTTCATTTCATCCATCTTTTTCGTTATAGCTATGCTATGAAAACATTCAAAATCAAAGCTTTTGAAAAAAGTGCTGCTTTACAAAATGTTTGATAAAAAGATCATGCAATTATAGTTTTCAAAAAGAGAAAAGATTTACTACATGTGTTGTTGAAAAAAGTTTGAAGAATTGAATGATGTCAACATTATTGGTACCGAATGAAAGTAACAATTTGCTTAAGGAGACTGGGAGGTCAGCAAAATAATCACCAGATAAAACTAAATTTTTGGGATATGATATCTTGAACTATCATCTATCATTTGGCAAAGAAAAATTTCATAAAATTTAGTTTTAAAATTTGATCATTTTCATTTATTTTTATATGGAGCTCTTCTTCAAAAGGAGATCAATATAGTCCGAAAATGGCCACGACCATCCACCCCTCTTTACTGAGTTCTTTAGGTTACCCCGAGCTGAAAGCTCAAGTTAGCTTTTCTGGTCACCTGTTGACCGTCGTCCGTCTGTAAACTTTTCACATTTTCAACTTCTTCTCAAGGACAAATAGGCCAATTTTAATAAAACCTGGAACAAAGTATTCTTTTGTGATGATGAGTTTGATAAAATAAAGGGAAAAATTCCCTTACAAGGGGAGATAATAAATAAAATACAAAAACAAGGTTGGGTCGGTAAAAGATCTACTTCTGAAGAACCACCGGGCCAGAAAAAATAAAAATTATGTGAAAGCATCCTGATGTATTGTAAATTCTAAATTAAAGAAATCATTACCCCCGGGGATAGGGCGGGTCTACAATAGGAAATCAATTTTTTACATTGAAATATATATATATGTAGGAAAAAGTTTTGAAAATCTTGTCAAGAACCATTGGGCCAGAAAAACTAAATATTAAGTATACGAGGGAAGTGTAGTCTCCAAATTTTTATCATTCCCCGGGGGATAGGGCGAGGCCAAAGTCAGGAATCAACATTTTACAAAAAATATATAGGATTTTTTAAAAAGAAATTTTCTCCTCAAAAACCAATGGCTCAGAAAAGCTAAAACTTATGTGGAAGCATCCTTGGTTAGTGTAGATTTAAAATTGTACAAATCATAACCTACGGGGGTAGGGCGGGGCCACAGTAGGGAATCCAAGTTTTACAATGAAATATTTAGAAAATTTTTTTAAGAAGTTTTCTTCTTAAGAACCAATGAACCAATGAGTGAAACTGAAAATCATGTTGGAGCATCCTAAGGTAGTGTAGATTCAAAATTGTACAAATTATGACCCCATAGGGTGAGGCGGGGACACAGTAGGTAATCCACAATAGTTTTACATAGAAATATATAGGAATAACCTTAGAAATCTTCTTCTCTTTAGGACCAATGGGTCAGAAAAGCTGAAACTCATGTGGAAGCAACCTGGGGTATTGTATATTCTAAATTGTTAAAATTATGAACGGGGGGGGGGGATTAGGGCGGGGCCACAATAAGCATTACAAGGGGGGAAAATCTTGTAAAGAAGGGCATCACCAAAGGTATTCAGGTGAGCGATGTGGCCCATGGGCCACTTGTTGGTAGTGGAAATTGCGAAAAATATCTCATCATACTGTTAATAATGAAACCAGACCAATTGTTAGCAGATAGATGAATTTCAACAATTTAACAACAACATGTTTAAAGTTTTCAAAAATTTTCAAAATAAGAAATAGTTGATTTTTTGGAGTTGCAACATGCAATATTCATCAATGCTTTAAAAAGATCACCTCAATTATTAATTATTTCTAGATACTCATAGGTATTTACCCAAAGTGCATCAACTAGAAAATAAAAAAGAAGAATTTATTATTGATTTATTTTTTAGAAACAGAAAATAAAGAGACTTGCAGCAGACATTGATATTACCTTTGAAACTAAAAATATCATAATTAAGGGACTCAAAACAAATGTCCATGATGCAACAGTAGCAATTTACGATTATATCCACAAAGTCAAAGACAAGGAGAATGCCTCTAGGATTGGGAAATACGTAAAGTGGCAGTACGAGGTCTCGCCTTACAAATGGATGGACTTTAGGGAAGATGTCAATTACCAGATAGAAACTGCTCATATGAAGAACGAAAAATCTTGTACTATTCAAGACAGGACGGGAACTGAGTATATGATCGACTTCATGAAAATGGAGGAATTTGAGAAGAACAGAGGATATAAAAGATTCAAAGTTCAGAGATTGGACAGAGGTGAGGGAGGTTTCTTGGCTTCTGGGATTATTTTTTCATTCATCTGTTGTTAGCTTTATCAAACATCATGTACAGTTTTATTGGAGTTTTCTGCCAGAGGTAGTTCCAAAGAAAAAATATTCTTAATCCCTTTTTATTAGTGAGAGCTTTTTTTCACATAAATATTTTAGACAGTACGTGTACTCATGAAAATATAATTCTCGCATATATTTGTTAAATTATGCGGTTACAAAAAAAAACCTTACATGTAATATTTTTTCTAAGGAATCGATAAAAATTCACACAAAGGATATAATAGTGAGTTTGTATTTTAGGTGCTACTTCTGTTGGCTTGCCATCCAAATGGGCCCCAATGAAAAATCATCAGACCATGAAGGAAGTTAAACTGAAATCCAATGGCCCAGAGTATAAAAAGGTTCTACAGAGATTTCAGGCCACTAGTCAGGGAGGGGTAAATGTGATACAGGTAAATGGTCTCTAGGTTTACTCAGGTGACCTATTCAGCTATTGCTTTCTGTTTTCGTCCATCATCGTGAAATAACATTTGAACATTTTCAGCTTCCTCTCTGCAACCACTCAACCAATTTCAACCAATTTTGATACGAAGCACAAAATTGTGAATTTCATGGTCCATGCCTTGTGGGGCCTGAGGGGTGGGGCCAAAACCACGAAAATTAATGCAATCTTTAAAACTGTTTTTCTTTACTCTTGGACATCAAGCAGTGAAACTGTTGAAATAATTGAAATCAGCATTGAGTCCTCTACCAAAATTTTGAAATTCATGGCCCCAGGGTCAGAGGTTTTAGTGCTAGGACGGGGCTAAAAAGATTAGATGGTGAAAAATGCATTTTTCTTTGAAATTCTTCTCAGCTTCTAGACATTCAATAAACTAACCAAATACAAAGTTATGTTGAATGAGGCTGCTTTTTCCAAAATTTGAATTTCATTGCCCCAGGGTCAGGGTTCTGGTTTTAGGGCGGGTCTCTATTGATTATATAGTGAAAATGCATTTATTAAAGTCTTTAAAAATCTTCTTCTCTGCTCCTGGGTATTAAACAAACAAACCAAGCACATAGTTATGATGAGCAAGAATGCTTCTTCCTAAATTGTGAACTTCAGAATTTCATGGCCCCTGGGTCAGGGGTTTTGGTGTTAGGATGGGGCTGTATTGATTACATAGTGAAAAGAAACATTCATTCTTTAAAAAAAACTTCTTCTCTGCTCCTGAGTTTTAAAAAAACTAACTAAGTACATAGTTATGTCGAAGAAGGATGCCTCTTCCAAATGTTTGAATTTCAGGGCCACTGGGTCATGGGTTCTGGTGTTAGAGTGGGGCTTTAGTGATAATAGGGTTAAATGCATGAATTCTTGAAAAATATTTCTGGTATCCTAGGTATTATGCCAATGATTTACGAGGAGGTATAAAAAAAATCGTGAACTAGCGTCATGAAATTAAAATCGATTTAGGTACATCAATGAATTTTAAAATAACTAGTTAGCATAATCTTTTCTATCTAAAGAATAAACCACAAACCATAAATTTTATTTTTTTTAAAATACATTATTAATGTTTTTGTAAGCAATGTTATGTCCAGGTGGCGCAATCTCGAACATTCCGTTTTTCGACCTAAGCGTATCTGAGAAAAACTCTTTTGATCCAAAAATCCCGTAAATTCAGGTATGGGTAGGCACATTTTTGTTCCATAAAATATTGAATTTTTGCCTTATTCTGGAAGTTCTATAATTTTTTTTATCGTAAATATTACATTGAGTGTCCAAAAAATATAGGCCTTGAAAATGACGTCAAATGGGAGGAAGGGTTTCCTTTTCCAACATTCTATAAAGTTTTGCCCGAGAAAAAAAAGGTATAGATCTGACCTAGAAAATGTTTAAACTGGAAACGGAGAAATGATATGCATCTAAAGTACTTGTTTTTTTAATGCCACAATAGATTCAGAGAGAGAAGGGATGTACCTTTAAAGTTGATTTGTAGTCAAGGTAGGAAAAATAAACTAGAGGTACTGTGAGCAATTAGCTCACTAAATAAAACCCCCTTCCTCCCATATGAATATAATGGCAGTATCCAGATTTTGCTCTGGAAAATCCAAAATATATGTCAAATCAAAAAGTGAAATAGGAGGTGCACAATGGCAATATGTAATAAAGATTCTGTGAAAGTTTCATTAAATTTCCTTCAGTGGTATGAGAGGAGTTGCGGATAAGAGATGGGTACCCCAAAGCGTAACAGACGGACGGAAGGACATACTGATTACTTTATACCCTCCCACTTTTCAAGCTGGGGGTATAATAATGTTAAAAATGATGTTGATCATGTGTTGTAGATATTGAGCTCCAAAAAGCAATTAAGCAATGATCGCTCCCAATGTATAAATTCATTTGCAATATTATTCGTATTGAAAGTTGTTGTTCAGGCATTGTAAAGTCCTGTATACAAGAGGGGTTCAAGTCCTTACTCAGCTTTAGAGAATCAATCAAAGTAAGTGTACGAGGTAGGGGAAGCGGACATTGAAAACAATGACGTTGTCGGACATCATGAAACTAAACGGCGACAGCGCCAGGTGATCATATTATGTTGTTTTAAGCTCATCTGAGCTGAAGGCTCAAGTGAGCTTTTCTGATCACATTTTGTCCGTCGTCCTTCTGTCCGTCTGTCTGTCTAGCTGTCTGTCTGTCTGTCTCTCCGTCTGTAAACTTTTAACATTTTCGACTTCTTCTCAAGAACTATATGTCAATGAAACCTGGAAATTTTTCAAACCTTGTGTTTGCATCCCTTTAAGCTCTATGTGTTGGATTCTGTATTTTGCTTATATATGAAAATTTGTCCATTGTCTGTCATCATTGTTTAAAACTTTTCACATTTTTATCTTCTTTTTAAAAAAGCACTGGGCCAATTTTAATCAAACTTGCCACAAATTATACTAAGGTTAAGGGGGTCAAGTTTTTTTTAATGAAGGGGCACGTCCATCTCTAAGGGGAAATAATTATGAAATAGCAAAAAATGGCATCCTTGAAAAATCTTCTCAAGAACCAAAGGGCAAGGAAAGATGAAACTTATTTTGAATAATTGTCAGGTATTCTAGATTCATTGTAGGTATTGTAGATTCATTGCAGGTTCCAGTAAATGTTCAACCAAGCCTCTTTCGTTACTTCTCACTAAAATATTGACAGTAGTGAAGGAAAAACTTCAAGAGTACTGTGCAAAAAAACGTACTGGTGTAAATCAGATGTGGATACTTAAAAATTCTAAAGAACTTTTGGACAATTTGAAATCACAAGACTTAACAAAAATCAACAATAAAAATGGAACTCGTAAATTTACTTACCTCGTCATTGGTCATTTGCAAAACTATTTTGTTAAAACAGATTCTGATTACACACATAAGTACTCTGAAGTTGACATCAAGAAGATGCTTGAGTTTCTGATTGACAATATCTATGTGGTTTTTGGAGACCAGGTATTCCAACAATCTATTGGAATTCCCATGGGTACAAACTGCGCTCCGTTATAAGAAGACTTATTTTTATATTCATATGAAGCAGAATTTATGCAAAATCTTATGCGTGAAAAGAAGAAAACACTTGTTGTGGCCCTCAACTCGACATTTAGATATATCGACGACGTATTGTCAATTAATAATGATAATTTCCATTCCTACGTCGATACGATATATCCTGATGAGCTTGAGATAAAAGATACCACAGAGTCCGACACTTCTGCTTCATACTTGGATATTTTACTTGAAAAAGACACTAATGGTAATCTAACAACCAAGCTATATGATAAACGTGATGACTTTAACTTTTCTATCGTCAACTTCCCTCACTTATGCAGCAATATACCTTCATCACCCGCATACGGAGTATATATATCTCAGTTGATTCGATACGCTAGAGCGTGCTCTACGTATGAACAATTTCTTAAACGAGGTATATTATTGACAAGCAAGTTAATGAAACAACAATATCAACAGTCTCGTTTAAAGTCATCATTTCGTAAGTTCTATGGTTGATACAATGACCTTGTCAGCAAATACAATTTATCATTTAGTCAAATGCTGACTGTCGTTTTTCATACCAATTGTTAGTCCATTATTTATACACTGAATTGACGACGGATTTTCCCGTTATTTCCTGATCAAGACAACAAGCACACGGCGGGTGTGACCGGTCAGCAGGGGATGCTCACTCCTCCATGGCACCTGATCCCACCTCTCATGTTTCGGAGGTCAGTGTTTGCTCTGCTCTTATTTTGTATATTGTTTAATAGACTTTGAGATTGAATACTGTTCGTTATCTCCATATCCTTCATTCAACTTTGTTCAAGTCATGACCCCTGGGGGTACGTGTAGGGTGGGGTCGAAATGGACGATAACAGTTTTACAAAGGAATACATATGAAAAATCTTCTAAAATCTTCTTCTCAAGAACAGCAAAGCCATGGTTGGTCATGATTTCATGATTGGTCATATTTATATGGAAGCATTCTCAGGTGGTGTAGATTCAAGTTTTTTAAAATTACTACCCCTGGGACCACAATGGACAAAGTTTTACATAAGAATATATAGGAAAATTTTTTTTCTCAAGAAAAGCAAAGTCATGGTTAGTCATATTTATATGGAAGCATCCCCAGGTTGTATACATGTAGATTAAAGTTTGTTCTAATCATGACCCCAGGGTCTGATAAAGCCAAATTATGAAAATTCAAACTTGAAAATAACAAAAAAGTCAGTTAGTCAAAAAATATGTAAGCATGCTTTGTAAGTGTAGATTCAACTTTGTTCAAATCACCTTTTAGGGGTATGTTGGAACCACTTATGCATTTCAGTTTTTCGATACTAAATTTATTTCTGGCTTTTTTCCTAGCTCAGGTGAATGATGTGGCTCCTTGGCCTTTCGTCGTCATTTCTTTTCAAAATAAGTAAAAACTATACGTATATCCATCCGTGCATTAGATTGTTTGTGATACTTAATATCCCAAATTACTCATATTTTTCAAAAAGCAAGTAATATTTGTGATTTGTCAACTTGTACTCTATATGTCAGATAAGAAGAGTACAGAATCCATATCTTTATCAACAATATGCAGCAAAGAGAATAGAAATCCAAGTGAAGAATGGAGAAGACCCCCAGCAATGGTTGTGGCATGGAACCTATCCTGAAATAGTTGATAAAATCATCTACAACGGATTCAACAGGAACTACTGTGGCCGACATGGTAAATTAAATATTGTACACGTTTACATTTAGCTGTGCATTCTTTTTAGCGCTTTTGGCGGAAGGGGACTTCGGAATCCGCTTATTCAAGTACAATGCTAAATGTCTTGTACATATATGCGTAATTAGAACATTGAGAAATGCACTAAATCAAATCTAGGCTAACTCGTTCAAAAATCAATTCCCGCTAAATATTGTACAGGCTAAATATTATACATTTACTGGATACTGTATTGACTATTGGATCCCTTTAATTATCTTAAAGCAAACACTAACATTTTTGTCTATGTATTAATCTTGGGGGTAGAAGGTTAAAAGACTTAGACAAGCTCATTTTTGATCTCAGTCTCACTATATCACTGGGTATTTCTTTTGTTAAAGTGAGATTAAGATCAAAAGTAAGCTTATCTAGGTTTTATGGCTAGTCTGAGCCCACTTTGAATTCCAAATCATACATATATGTTATGAAAAAAAATTCTATAAAACGTTTCCCAAGATGAAATATGGTGGACTTGTGGTACAGCAAAACTCGTTTAGTGTGAACACAGATGCATCAAAGCTTTCTTGGATAACCACCTGTATAAATTTAATGAATTCCTTATACGGATTTTTAATTTTTTTTTTACAAATAAAAAGAAGTACTAGTAATTTAAAGGTCCCAGTGACTTCGTTTTGACTTAGTTTTACTGTATCTATCAAATAGCTCATCAATAACTTGTTATTTTCTGTAGGTAAATCCTGTGGAGCTGGAGTTTATTTTGCTATGAATGCCTCCTATTCTGTTGGTTTTTGCGGAGTGGACACCCAAGGACTCAGACATATTTTCTCCGTCCAGGTCGCCACTGGCGCAATTTTTCAGGGAAGTGAAAGTTTAAATGTACTTCCTCAAAAACCAGGTGCAAAAAGCCACGAGACTTATGATTCTGCCTCCGATAATCCTAGTAGACCTGTGGTGTTTGTGATATTTCATGACAGCCAAGCCTATCCAGCATATCATATTATATTTAAGTGATTCAGAGAGTTGAGTTGGACAGAACTGTGCTTAAAATATCAATTGAATTTATCATCGTCTTGTAGTGTTACATGCATAGTACATGTATTTTATGTAAAGTGAAACCTGACTAATCTGACATGCACTGGGAGACACATTTTATGTAGAAAACATGAAAAAATAGTAAAATTGTAATTAATTAAGAACTTTAATGTCTGAATGCACAGAGTGATGGATTGCACAAGTGATTGATTAGACAGTACTCACTGTATTTGAAAAAGGGAGACCATCTTAGATGTTTTGTTCATGTGTAAATCTGCAGTTTTATGGTATTAATATTGTCTATCATCAGTTCTGCATGTAAAGTGTTTTCTGAAACAGATGAAAGGAGAAAAACCCGACTTAATTTGTACTTGAACATTGTTAAAAAAATATTTTGACAAACAAGCAGAATGCAGGCAGGCTGCTGCTGATACAGATTATTCCTAAACATAAAGCAACCTATTGTACCACATGGGCCTATTTGTTTATAAATGTAATTCAAGGTTGTTTCCAAATTTTCCAGTCATTTAAAATACTAATTAGATTAAATTCAATAATTGTGGTCTCATTACATACATGTATCTGATGTCCATTTTTAATGGCAATCTGATTTACAGTATCCTGACTTTCTCTCTTGTCCTGAGTGGGCACATACATGTTTTTGATATCCTACCCAATCAGTTCTTGTTTTTTTAATATTTTTACTGTAAATTATTTATATACGAGGGTTGTTCGTAAAGTTCGTGGACAACATTGATAATTACTGACAAACATTGACAAAATATATGAAACTATTATTTTCATTAAATTCATGTTTCATTTTATAGATATGCAAGTTTTCAACAAAACAAAGTACAAATAGTTATATTTTTATCAGATACAAAAAAAGACACACACTCATACCCGGAGCACTAAAACAAAAATTCTTGACGTTACCCGACGTCAGAAGCTGAATGCGAGCACATGTAACTTTTCACAACATAGTCACCGTTTACGGATAAATAACACAAACAAACTTTTTTTCAGAAATCAGCATTATTTCTCTTAGATTTACATTTAAATTGACAACCTGAGTAATGTTTACCAAGTAGAGTTGGAGAATTTTGTAAGATTTTGTCATAAAGTTAAAAAAAATGTGCAAAATTTTGTAAGGAATTATATAAAAGGCAAAATAAAATCTCAAATCTAAACACCAAGGAAAACCTACGATTTCTTTATATTTCAGGGATTTATTATTTATATCAATACAAATCAGAATCAGTCAAAAATATATATCAACCCGCGCATCCATTTTTTGTTTGTGGTAAGTACCCTTAATTCAATACATTTCTCATCTCGTTTTAACCAGTCATAAAAATGTGCACAAAATGTTCAGGTTTCATACCTAAAATACTATATTTAACAATGCCTGTCTCATATCCTGCAATCATCCATCCTCCGTCCATGTAAAGACGATTTTATTTACGGAAATACGGCAAAGTCATGATCACGTTACGAAATTCATTTTTAACGGTACTGCAATCTCGGAATGATGGTTTTCAGTCACGCGTGTCTTCCTGTAAATTGTTCATTCCGTCTGAAAATATTATATGCCACCTAAATTCTAGTGAACGACGTCTTTAACAATGTTTTCCCGATTGTTTACAGAATGATTTGGTCTCTGTGGGTGTTTTTCGATGTATATATACGCAGAATTTTATCACTGTTCACTGCTCCACCTATTCCGAAAACGTCTCTTGTTTTGAACAATTCCGATCATGTCTTAATATGTTCCAACTTTGATTGCTCAGCCATTTTGAAACTTTGAACGTTCAAATTTTGCAGGTTTGACGTGATAACGTCTGTCAAATGTAAAATTCTTCCAGGTTTTCCCCAGAATTTCATAAAATAGAAATGAAGTTTATAAAGTGATAAATATTTTTTACTTAAAATTTTACAGTGCTCCGGGTCTCTATTCCATGTCTAATTACGAAGTCATAATTGTAATTTAACATTTGAAATTGAATAAGATTTAACATTTTTCAATTCACATTTAGTAAATGATTAGAAATATGCCAATGATAAATATCAATGACACAACTTTTATTAAATTTTTAGCTTGTCTACGAACTTTACGGACAACCCTCATTTTTATTGATTTTTTACTGTTTTCCTTTTCACAGTAATATGTGCAAGTGCCAACTAGTACAAGCATTTTATATTCTATATGTTTCTCCCTTATTTGTATATGGCAATTCTATCAGTTTGATTGGTCAATTTGCCAGGCAATCCGAGTTGTGCATTGCATTTGAGCAAAAGCACAGTAGTGTGTATTTCACAAGCAAAACTATTTTGCTAATAAATGGAAAAAAATTCCACTTTTACTTTCTAAACATTTGGCCATTTGATGAAAGTCAGGACTGTATATGCATTCTCAATCACAAAAAAAAATCTTCATTGACAGAAACTTTATGAGAAATTATCTATCATTAATGTAAACATGAAAAGTGCATTTTAAATTCTTTGTATATCACAACTACTAATTCATCAAAAGATTGGCAATTTGTATCTTTATTATAGAATATTCTGAAATTAAGTATTGATTATAATTTTGTATTTATATTTAGAGAAGCATCAATTAGATAATATGTATACATACATTCCAATCCATTGTGACTTTAATTTTAAAAAAAGAACTATAACTATGTTATATCATATTCCAGAAATGGTACATGCATAAATCGGATGTTTATTCTAATACTCCAAAAACGTTTTTTAAAATTTAACTTTTTTTTTAAAGTTGGTAACATCAGCAACCTTATTTTTCAGAACTTTTTAAAACATTGATTAAGAAAACGAGTTAAGTTTCAACCGTATCCGTATTTACTTACTTTGACATTGGTCCTTTGCAAAGATATTTTGTAAAAAAAACCCTTCTTGTTGAACACACAAGTACTCTAAAGTTGACATTAAAATGATGCCTGAGTTTCTGATTGACAATATCTATGTTTTTGGAGTCCAGGTCTTTCATCAATCTATTTGAATTCCCATGGCTACCAATTGCGCACCGTTTTAGTAGACATTTTTGTATTCATATTAAGCAGACTTTGTGCAAAATCTTATGCGTGAAAAGAAGAAAACACTTGCTGTGGCTTTCAACTAGACATTTAGATATATCGACTACGTAATGTCAATTAACAATGGTAATTTCCATTCCTATGACGATGCGATATATCCTGGTGATCTTGAGATAAAAGATACCACAGAGTCTGAGATCTTTTTCATATTTGGATATTTTACTTGAAAAGACGTTAATGGTAATCTAACACCCAAGCAATATGATGATGACCTTTTCAATCGTCACCTTTCCATACTTATGCAGCAATATACCTTCATCACCTGCATACTGAGTTTATATATCTCAGTTGATTCGATTCAAGTGCATGCTCTACGTATGGACAATTTCTAAAACAAGGTAAATTATCGACAAACAAGTCGATAAATACAAGAATAAGTCATCATTTAGTGAGTTCTGTGGTCGATACAATGACCTTATCAGCAAATACAAATTATCATTGAGTTAAATGCTGACTGGCGTTTTTCATACTAATCGTTAGCCCATTATTAACGCTGAATTAACTCCAATTTTTCCCTTTATTTCCTAATCATGACATGGAGCATACGGTGTGTGACAGGTCGGCAGGGGATGCTCCTTCCACCGATGTTTTGTTTGCTTTGCTCCTATTTTGTATTGTATTATAGACTTTTGATCTTGAATACTGTTCGTTATCTCCATATGTTTCCTATATAGAGAAAACGAACGGTAAGTCCATTAAACAAACAAATCATGAGCCCCCTAAAGCATTAGATGTGGGATCAGTCGCTATTGAGGAGAGTGAACTTCCCCTACCTTATTAATCATAAACAAAAAGAATATAGAGCGTATTTGGCAAAGAAATGTTTATTTTTCAGTCGTTAAAAAAGACTTTCTTTTGCTCTTGATGGAAAAGAACCAAGACTTAACTACCTTATTTTGAAATTTTAATGAATCATAAAAAATTGACTAAGTACTTAATTGTCTACTTACTTACTTATCCTCTCCGTGCCCCGGAGGACGCATGAGGCCGCTCAACAAAGAATGCCAATTACGGCGGTCACTGGCAAGAACCTGCCCCTCCTTCCAACTGTTCCAGCCAAGTTCTTCCCTTTCTCTCTCAACAGAGCGTCGCCAGGTGTTCTTTGGCCGTCTCCTTCGTCTCTTTTCCTCAGGGGCCCATGTGAGAGTTGCTCTAACGTGTGAGTTCTCTTCCCTTCGGAGGATGTGGCCTATTCATCTCCATCTTTTTTTCTTTTGAAGGTGCTTGATAGAGGTATGGATCGTGTTCTTTCACATAGTTGTTGGTTAGTTATCTTTTCATGCCACCGTATTTTAAGGATCTTCCTAAGGCATTTTCGGTGGAATGTATCAAGCTTTTCCTCATCTTTTTCTCTTGTTCTCCATAGTTCCGCACAATACAGCAACACAGATAGAACGTTCGTGTTGCAGATCTTAAGTTTGGTTTTTGTGCTGTATTGTGCTGACTTCCATACCTTGGCAAGGGATGCAAAGGCGGTCCAGGCTAAACGTTTAACCTAGCCTTTTCCCAATATCTACCTCTGTTCCTCCGGTCTTGTCCATTGTGGAGCCCTGGTAGAGAAATGTTTCGACCTCTTCTATTTATCATTCCACCTGAAAGCCTCCTTCTTCTTCCCATTTATTCTCATTGCTTTTTGTTTTATCGATGTTAATTTTTAGGCCTGTATATTCCGCGACAGCGTGTAATCTCCTGGTCTTCTCCTGCATGTCGCTGTATTTGCTGGAAATAAGTGCAAGGTCGTCTGCATACTCCAGATCTTCTAAAGTGGACATAAATTTCCAACGTATGCCTCTTCTCTTATTGTTGGTATTTCTCACTATCCAGTCTACCACAATGATGAACAGGAACCCAGATATAATACAACCTTGTCTCACTCCTGTCTGTACTTTGAACCATTCTGTTGTTCCTCCATTCTCTATGACACAACTAGAACTTCAATCATATAATTTGATAAACTGTCATAACTTGATTGTCTGTTAATATAAAAAAGAATGCGGTATTTTTTTTTAACTAAGTACATGATTGGAAGAACTATTTTTATTTATAAAACATCGTCTTTATATTTAAATATCTTGTTAACAACATAAAGTAATTTCTTCACTTATGTCCAATTTTTGTCTTAGTAATACTTGCTTTATTACCTGCTTTATTACGTCATCTGGGACAAATAGACATTGAAGATTAATCGTGAAATCTAAAATTGCTCTTACACTATTGAATTATTGGAGACAGAAGGATATATTTTCCTAACTGGTCTCAAACAGTCTGATGAGTGATAATGCTACATAAAGAACAGTATTTGGCGTTTACTACTATCTGTTATATATTGCACCTCAAAAGTTTTACTAGGGATTTCAACATCTATCTTTTTCTTCTTTTCCAATTTGATAAAGTATTAATGTCTTTTCTTACTTTGCCAAACAAAAATATATTTGTTTAAATCCAGGATACAACAATTTTTTAAAATAAAAAAGTGGCTTCAACAAAGTTTATTATTGAATTGTTCATATTTCATTACAAAAGAGCCAGAAAAGATCAAACACAAGTCCAGAAACTGAAATTCTTCTCCTTATACAACAATTCTTAATTTTCCAAAATAAAATACATGTATAGAAATGGTCTTTTACATTTACAAATTGAATGAGCAATAGAAAGAAAAAAATCTTTTTTAAATGTGCACATATTGATTGTAAAAATTAACACCAAAAAATAAACAAACGACAGCTTTTATTTAGAAAAATTTCAATAATTATATTGACAAGTTCAGCATTTTATTTATCTTATAAAAATGTGATATGTGCGAAAGCAACATCACCTCATAGCAAAACTAAAAAAAACGACATAATTATAAATTGACAATAGCTTATTAAAGAATGGCTTGCTTTTGCAAATTCATCCTTTTTAAATGTTCATCAATATGAAATCCCCAAATTTCTTTCCAGAACAATTAAAATAAAGCTTGTAGTCATATATTACATGTGTCATGTGTTTTAACAATTATAAAATTTTCCTGTTTTGATTTACTGTATCCAAAAAATCTGTTCATTTGCACATTTTGCACATTGTTAATGTTATATTTTAGTATGCAGCGTACATCAATTTTTCATTATCAAAGTGAAAAAAAACCCAATTTGTACTTACAATTGATTTTACTTCTAATTATACTTCAAATAAGTTAGTAGTACTTGACAGCGTTTTTCGAAGTTAAATTTACATTGCACATTGCATCACATTAACAGTCAGTGTTTCCTCCTTAATACATTATTTGAAGATTATATGATATGCCGGGTAGGCTTGGCTGTCATGAAATATCACATACATTTCCGGATCACTGAGGTTATCACAGGCAGAGTCATAAGTCACATAACTATCTGCACCTGCCTTTGGTGGAAGTACATTCATTTTACTGTTACCCACACAATGATCACCGGTCGCAACTTGGACAAAGAACATGTGCTTGAATCTATTTGAGTCGAGTCCGCAATACCCAGCAGAGAAAGACGCTTTCACAGCAAAGTAAACCCCAGCACCATATTTTGTACCTAGTATTTAGAAAATGCATTTACTAGTACATGTATTATAAAACACATAAATCCAATTAAATATTCGTATTAGGTACTATCAGTTTAGTTCTACATGGGATCAAATTAAATGGGCATTCAATGTGTTTACTATAAATGTGTTTTACTGTCAAACTATACAAGTTCACATAATTTCATTGGCTACATGTAAATTGACGTATCAATATTTTTTTGTTGTCAACAAACAACATCGCTTTTATCATGTTATAAAAATCTAATTTACAATATATGTATATATAAAGTCAAGTTTGCAAATGGCTGTTTATTTCTTTCGAATTCCCAGTCATGACCCTGTCCAAGAAAGCAACTTGTACCTACCATTCCTGCCACAATATCCCCTATTAAATCCATTGTTGATGACTTTATCTACAGTGTCAGGGTAGGTCCCATGCCATAACCATTGCTGAGGATCTTTTCCATTCTTTACTTCGATTTCCTTCCGTTTTGCAACATACTGCTGATACAGATATGGGTTCTGCACCCTGCGTATCTATATAATTAGAATTATTAATATTATTATTATACTAGTATTTAAAACTTCAACAAACAACAATTAAATTAAGTTTCTTAACGTATCAATCATCAGGCACATATCAACACCATTCCTCTATTTATTTTACACTGTTTACATATATCAATCTAAACTTCTTTATTTTAAAGATGTCAAAATGTGATAATTCGATTGTTTGATAACCCACTGTTAAGGTGATATAAGTTGTGCATTGTAACCATTGTTTTTCATGTTTTTCATGTTTGCACCAAAGTTAATTTCGATACTGGTAAAACAAAAAATCTCAAGGCAATCTGAATTGAATTTAAAGAGGTTTGAGCATAGTTTTCAATGCTACTTTTTAAACAAATGTTTATTAAAAGATCCGTGGTTCAAAAACTTAAAGAAAACATTTGGTAAATGATATGTTGGTGAAAATGACATAGCAAATATTATCTATCATTTGGGTCATACTTTAGCTACCCTGTTTTGTAAAATAAGTAGGCCTTTGTTTCTATACTGAATTTGATTTCGATATTACAGAATATTCACATTACATATATTTTTTTGCATATAAAAAGAATGGAAATCCATTGCATTCAAAACACCATAACACTGAGAGGGTGCCAAGAGGTTAAAACATGCGTTTTAGTTTGACGTCACAATCGTTGAACGCCGACGAAGAGCAACGTCATAAGCGAACATCGAAAAATCACGTTCAAATTTACCAGAAGCTGTTACGTTGGCTGATCCATTAAATGTAGCTTACACGTAGGATAATACATAGGCTTTTAAATAGAAATCACATTTGCAGTTAAGGTAGACAGTTAAAAAATGTAAATATAAGCAATAAATCATTATTTTTTTAGTGATATGGTTTTATAACTGCAACGGTGTGTGTAAACAAATTGAATAACGCGCGTTATTCAATTGTTTGCACACACCGTTGCAGTTATGAAACTATATCACTCAAAAATAATGATTCATTGCTTAAATATTTCATCTATCTGAACAATATAAGGACCCTCAACGAGTATAACCGCTTAACAGGGGATGTTAACTACTTCTAGGCTCCTGATCCTACTTCTGGAATTTCCAGAGATCTACGTTCCTGCCCCCTTCACAGAATTGTAATAATTATCAGCAGTCTCGTTTAAAGTCGTCATTTCGAAAGTTCTATACCCGATATTTGCTGACCTTGTCAGCAAATACAATTTATCATTCAGTCTAATTCCGACTGTCATTTTTCATACTAATTGTTAGGTCATTGTCTTCACACAGAATTAACGACGAATTTTTCACAATCTTGACAAGGAGCACATGGCGGGTGTAACTGGTCTGCAGGGGATGCTCACTCCTCCATGACACCTGATGCCACCTCTGATGTTTTTGAAGTCCGTGTTTGTTCTGTTCCTGTTTTGTATCGTTTGATGGACTTTGAGCTTAAATATTCTTCGTTATCTCCATTTATAAAATTTCTTCACTCTTTTCGTTTATTTAGATTCAAGAGAAAAAAAATATGTTAAAGGATTACGGACCTTATTTGTGTATTAGTGCTCAGTAAAATTGATTTCAAGGTACAATTCTCGAGGAAATTCAGTTCTATGATAAAAGTCAGATGGATAACATGAATCAATATACTGATATCATAGGCGTCAAAACCGCCCCCCCCCACATTTTTGGCAAAAATATACATTATATAGGCAGTGAAAATTGGGGTTAACCTTTTTTTGTTGGTTTAGCGCCCCCCCCCCCACTTTTAATTAGCCCCTCCACTTTCAATTTGCTTCCGATGCCCATGGATATAAATATACTAGTATGTCATATTTTAAGAATGATTTTAAGAATGATTGAAAGAGAGATCTGGTATAAACATATACACATTTTTATGAACAAAATAAACTGTTGCTTCCTTGATTGATTTTTACCTCTATACAGTCTTTTTTGATTTTAATTATCTTTTTACATTACTTATATGATGCGTTCTCTTTATTTCAACAAGTGACTGATCTTTGATTTTTTCTTTATATTTATTATCATTTTTTGTAGTTTACAAATTCGATATTACAGTGTGAAGTGAAGTGAAAAAAATTGTAGGATAAGACTTTTAATGTGATAAATTAAAGAATATTTGTCCTACCTCTGAAATTGACACTGTTTTCTTACTGGTTGCCTTGAACTTTGACATGACCTCTTTGTACTCATCGTACAAATGGTTTAAGGTGATCTCGACCACAGTCTGATTATATTTCATAGAGACCCATGAATTTGGCAGCCCAACAGGAAAACCTAAAAATCATTTCATAATATATTTTGTAAAATTAATTTCTTTTTATTTCCGACTTATTAATGATCTAAAAAGTTTATTCAAACAGATCTAGAATTATTTACATTTTACTCATCTAGTGTTTCAGATATTGCCTTTCTTAGATATCTATCTTATCAAAGATCTAAAAGTGATCTTACTTCTTATTATATCTAGATTGATTGAATAATTGATTATATATTTTTAACGTCCCGTTCGAGAATTTTTCACTTATATACATAGACGTCACCGTAGGCCGGTGAAGGGCTTCAAAATTCGACCTTAACAGTACTCGGCACTCAGGACCATTGAGCAATGAAGGTTCTTTCTTGTAAATCCTTTCAATCTACTGTGCATGAATCATAAGTAATTCCGTATGCACAGAATCTGCAGCAGAATTATCAGACTTTCATGCTTAAGAGTTCAACAATATCGTCCGTTTAAATGGATCATTATAACCTTAAACTTTCTGAAGTGTTGATATCGAAATCTATCAAAGCTCGTATAAAAGTGTTTAAGACTTTGCAGATTGTTTACTCCCACTGTGTCCTATCCTTTATTTTCTTTATTTCTGGCGTCTATTAAAATCCACGTGAAATTGTCTTGATTTGTGTCACTGGGCTTTAAAAAGTCCCCATTATGATGCATGAAAATGAGGAAAATTACCAATTGTGGTAGGAAAAACCCTGTATTGGGTGGCAGCCATATTGTCTCTCACCAAATAGATTTTTCGATTCTGATACAAATATGGTTCATATAAAAGAAACTTTTAAGTAACAACCAGCGTATATTTCACACACATGGAATTTTACGTCGTTGGATTCGATATACTGTAAATCCAATTTCTTTATCGTTTCACCTTACTTTAACTAATTAACACAAGTTTTCATTCCTAATTAATAAAAGTTATCTTCAAGTTTTTGTCTTCTTTTTTCACATTGAAAATGATTAAGAAAGATATTTTTCAATGAATATGTGATATTGTTCCGATTTTCTTATGCTTCCTTTTCACATTTTTTATAAAAAATCTTTAGAAAGATTTCAAGTCAAATCACGTATTTCTTTCTATTATTTAACACATAAATCAAAAGGTTTTGTAAACTTTACTGCACTGTTAAGCAAGTACAAAGTGAAAAAAAGGCTATATACATTGTCCATAAATTCCTCTTTTTCATGCTGATGAAATTTTTAAAAACGTCAATCCTACCGTACATACTTAATGCAGTAAAGAAAATGGGACTTTAAGTTAAAGATTGCCTCCTACAGAAATATATCTCACCTTTTTCTGCTCGTTTAATCTTGTACTTTTTCCAAGAATTGTTTTTCTCATGCCCCTCCATCTTTTTAAAATCAATAACATATTCCTTTCCTTTATTGTCTTTTACAATACACGAATCCTTTCCGGCCTGGTAGGCATTCTCTATCTGCAAGTTGATATTATCCTCAAACTTTGTCCATTTATCTAGCCAGGATTCATAGTGCCATTCGACGTATTTCTGGACCGTCTGAGCACTCTCTTTGCCCTTGACCTCAAGTAGATATTTATAAATAGATACAACTGCTTCATTTACATTTACTGTTAAGCCTTCCAATTCAATCTTTCCTTCTTTGACGACGATTTTGGTATCTTTTGCTATTCTCTTAATTTCATCAATCTGCAAAAGAAGATATACTTTAAACACCATACGCAAATACTCTATGGTATTATTCCAGTATTTAAAGGCAAGTGTCAATTTCAATGTTAAAATATGTCTTATATTTACTGATGATCTAATCTTACCTCGTTATCTCGTAACATGTAATTTGATATATCAATATCCTTGCATTCATATTCCTTCTTCCTCCCCAAATCATTGCTGCTTTCCTTAGAGTTTAAATGATCCGGAATGATAAACCATTCATCCATTTCTTTTTGTCCGTATCCTTGACTTCTGTTCACCATATTTCCATGGATGAGATTCTCATCAGAATGTAATGGGTACTTAATAATTGTTTCATTTTTGTCTTCCAATCCCATATCAACTTAATGAAAATTGTACTAATCATTCATGATATCATTCATAAATAATGATTGACAATGTATTAACCAGTATATTTAATATTCAAGTATATGATTTGATAATAAATGATAATAAAAAGCAAAAACAAATGAAGTTTTACACTGCTTGACATAAAACATATTTTACTTATTAGGGTTCTTGGTCCTTTCTGTTTTCTATTTCTTAAAAAAAATTGAAATTTCTTACAATACCTCTCGTTTTTCCTGTAAAATCATCCTTGGTTTGTGGTAAAGGTACGTAAGAAAGGCTCTCTAGTGTAATTTCAAATACTGGAAGCATTTGGCTCTGGAAAACAATAACCCTCACTGTCTGTAGGTTCACCGGGTGATAGCTACTGATGGCTCTAAACATGCACAGGGAAATCTCTGCAGGGTCAATATCTACAACCCCTAAAATAAAGGAACCTAAAATAAAACAAGAGGCCCAAGGGGGGCCTTAACGGTCACTTGATTATAATGTAACGATAAAAGAAGAAACAAATTAAGCTGATAAATGAAGCTATGATGCCTTAAAGTAAGGGAAATAGGATGATCAGGGATCAGCAAAATATCAAGGTACTCAATAAAAAATCTAACAGTTCATCTATGCATTTGCATTTACTTTCCCTCATTGTGTCACAATCTTAGCTCATACCTACTTTACAAAACAATAATTCTATAGTACTATTAGTTAACACATTTAACCACCTCGCATTAGTCTTTCTTGGTCTACTAGTATTTAGATCACTTTTAGTGTAAAGATATGATATATTTGTCCCATTTTCATATCCATGAAAAGATCAAATTTCTATACCGGTATATACATTAATATTTCCATTTCTAAATTTTTTCTCTATAATAACCTTTTGAAAGTAAGCGGAGTTGATTTCCTGATAATTCTGCCGGAATGTAAATTAGGCAGGTCGATAGGTCAGCAGCTCAGGAGGCCTAATACGCATGCAAATCTCGTGCGCATCTGTCTCTGTGTCTGACGCTAAGGAGGCCAAATATGCATGTAAATCTCGTGCGGCTGCCTTTGTGTTTGACGTCAGTGTGCGAGGACTATTGAAATTGGCATGGAAGTCCTCGTGTAATTTAAATCGATTAGTCTACATTCTTAATGTCTAAGTCTACAATTTTATTTCACAATGAAATCGAAATATAAGGAATCACTGTCTACTTTTGAGAGTATGCCAGGGACATCAACAATAGTGGGAAACATGGGATAATTTTAGCATAACGGGCTTCGCCCGTTATGCAAATTATCCCATGTTTCCCACTATTGTTGATGCCCTGGCATACTCTCAAAACTAGACAGTGATTCCTTAAATAATTTACAAAATATTTTTTTTACTCATTTAATGCACCAAAAAAAAAAAAATAAAATAAAAAATAAAATCAAAATCATTTTGAAAGTCGATATTTGTGTTGAATCATCTCATTGTGTTATATTCACATTTCCAATGTCTTTGTCCGAGATAAAATTACCAAATGTAAATGTACTTTATTTTTCCATCAATGTATTGGCGCGGTTCCAAAAAAAAAACCACGTGCAGGGCGGGACAAACAGCTAGACAGAAGCAGGGCTTGGAGCACGTGGATTGGCGGAATCAAAGCATGTAAACATAAGGAATAATTGTCAGATTTTCAATTTCATGAAGATGATCAATCGATTGCTTTTCGTGATAATTTTATGCATAAACGCCTTCGGCGTTTATGCAAATTATCACGCAAGCCAATCGATTGATCACTTCATGAAATCGAAAAATAAGACAATTATTCCTTAAATATGTAAGAAAATGACTAATATATTGCTGAGTTACTACTACATGTAAATATACTTCATTAAATCTTATCGTCTGCTATATTCTTTCATTAAAATTGCAGAAATTTAAAGGAGTTAAATTGCAAACGAAAGATCCCTGTCTCACCCACATCAATTAAAGTTATATTTAATTATCTTTACCAGTTTTTTGCCCTTAAAGGATATGGATTTACTGTCTTGTAAGCAAGAGCCAAAACCTGCGAAGCTTATGAATGATTGGCAAGACTGTAATTGATGGATTGCTCTATAATGAATGCTGCACAGTATTATTATATATGATGAGTAGCTAAAGTGGATAGTGCACAAGGCTATAATTCAAAATGCACAAAACAATAAGGATACAAAACCGTATTGGTCATTTTCTTCATTTCTCGCACCTGTTCCTAGAGCTGGAAAGGATATGGACCTACACCCTGTATCGTCAGCATGAGCCAATGCCTTCGTCACCATTCGTTCCCAATCTTCTGCCGATCTCTGACCTTTCACGTGGATGATGTACTTACAATTCATGTTTCCTCCTGATGTAACTACATAGCCTTCTGACGTAAGAGATTGGGCTACAATATATACGTATTAACAATATTTATTATTATTACTTATCAGCATCTTGTTATGTTGAAAAAAAGATTAAGATGGACTTAATAATCAAGAGTAGTTGCGTTGTTTACTGCGATTTTAAACGTTATTTCACAATATAATTACTGGTATTTACTTTTATTGATATGTTGACTCGATATATTCCAGTGAATTTGAAATCATTTAATTTCATGAAATAATTGAATCTGACTGGATAAGAAATTCTTTTCATAACTGCATCAACAGTGATCTCGAGTTAACTTGCACTTAGCAGCCAGAACTACTTTGGAAACTAATGCATGAGAAAAATAACTAGACAAAGGCGGTATTCTTTCAAAGTTGTACAGTTGGCAGCTGACTCTTCCATATTTTGAAGCATGACAGGTTGTAAAACGTATATATGTTCGGTTTGAAATTCAGTTGAAGAAATGGACAAATAAATTAGACCCAAAATACTTCCTTTGCCTATAAAAAGTTGTTATAATTGTTCCATTTACATTTACGAGCTTAAAGTAGAAATATCAGCTTATATAGGAACTATATCCATAGGGATATAGCAAAAATTAATACAACTGTAACACAACAGGTAAGGTTTTTGTGCTAAAAAAATCATAGTTAGAAAAAGCTGACCTTGTTATGACATGACAATTATTGGAAACGTTGTTGATTTAGTACTCCGGCCTTAGGCAAATAAGTTAGGCCTAGCATATACGTTGGACAGTCATTCATTCTCAAGTTACATCTCATCATTAACAGACAATGGAAACAGATCTTATTTTTTTCAAGAAAACTTGAACGTAAAACGTCATCGATCAAATACCAGTAGATCATTGTGAATTTCACAAACGTAGTTGTGACGTATTCATACGACTGTCTTTGATGCTTAAATAACATATTAAAATGAAATACCGTTTCATTTTATCAATTTAAAATCATAATTAAAAGATTAAAAATAAATGTAATGTTTTTTGTCTTTGAACGACGTTTCAAAGAAAAATTTGAAAGGAACAAGCTTTCATTAATACGCTACCCAACGAGGTTGGATCCTGTTATTTAAAGTCTTAAATTTTTTTGCTAAGTATATTTTTATTTCCTACACACATAATGTTAAATTTTCGACGTTTTCCGTCCAATATTTTTATCAAAGAAACCATGGGACAAAATAAACCCTTTTTTCCATTTGAAAAAAAACCCCCACACACATTTAGATCATGACTAGGAAAACATTTCAAGAAAAAGTTTCAAATGTTTCTAATACTCAAATATTTGACCTTTCTTTACCCACATATTGTGATTTTTTCTAGCATTTGAATATTAACAAGAACGAAAACCTCTTGCTGAATTAATACAGATTAATCAAAGTTATCTCATATATTCAGAAATGAAAAACAAAAGTTGGGTTCTATGATATATTTTTTTTAGATACTACTTAAAGCGCCAATTTTATGTTAAAATTGGCTAAACTATTCCTGGATTTTACAAGATATTTATATACATTTGTCACAATAAAATAATAAAATTTATAGGAAATAATATTTATTAGATTTTTCAGTCAATATAATACATTTCACTGCAAATATAGCTCTGTGTGCAACCAGCATGGAATAATATGAATCTAAACTTATCAGTGCAACTTTAAAAAGTTTAAATTGGCCATTTTCTTCTAAAAAAAACCTTCCGCCACAAAATAAATTGCCTGGCTTTGTCCTATTTAATTAAATGGAATTTTATTGCGTTTTTTTTTCATTGGATATAGTTTAATTCGCAAAGTAGAATCCAGATTTAATGTAGGAACTTTAAAATGATACAGAATTTCTAAAATGAAGGTTAATCAAAATCTGCTTGAAAGCTCCAATATCGAAGCACCTTTAATGGAAACATTGAAAAAATAGTACATCACCCACCTCTTTTACGACATTCTTTCACAATTCCGTCTCCTGCTGCTCTAAGGACAGCTTTAGAAACAGCACCTTAATAATATTTTTAGATATTAACAATTTCACTGTTTTAAGAAATGAGAAAGAATGCGAGAATATTTTTCTTTGTATGTTGTTTTAAGAAATTACCACTAGGAGAAAATGTCAAATATTCACAGACAAATTAAAATATCAGAAACACTCAAACTGTAGAAAGTCAACTTAAAATGTCATGCATATGCTAACAAGAAATAAAATGCAGGCAACTGAATTTCAACAGCTTCTGTTGAATAAAATACATGGACTAGAAAAAAAAATGAATTCTTGTATGCATGAACTTGCATGAAAAATATCAAAGTGTTTACTTATTTTACGTAAAATTCATGTAGAACTTAAAATTGAAAGAAATAATTGTACTACTTTTAAAAGTGAATTGTAATCAATATACTAGTAACTACTCATTTTCGGAAATATTTTAGTATGCAAATATATAGTGGAAGTAGTTTATATCCCCAATGAAACATTTGTCGCTATAAACATATGCATGAAGGATATGCCCAGAGATAACAACAGCATTCATTATCAAAGTCCATTAAACAATACATATAGGAACAGAGCAAACACAGACCTACGAAACATCAGAGGTGGGATCAAGTACAATGGAGGAGTGATCACCCCCTGCTGACCGGTCACTCCCGCCGTGTGCTCCATGTCATAATCAGGAAATAACGGGAAAATCTGACGTCAATTCAATGTATAAATAATGAACTACATGTAACAATTAGTATGAAAAACGTCAGTCAGCATCTGCCTAATGATAAGTTTGTTTTGCTGACAAGGTCATTGTGTCGACCATAGAACTTACGAAATGATAACTTTAAACTTGACTGCTGATATTCTTGTTTCATCAACTTGCTTGTCAATAATTTATCTCGTTTAAGAAATTGTTTATACGTAGAGCATGCTCTTGCATATCGAATCAACTGAGATATATACACTCCGTATGCAGGTAAGGATGTATTCCTGTTTCCTAAAATGGCATTGCAAAATTTCATATACAGGGCATGATACGTTGCTTTTTTCAAAGTGGGGGGAGGGGGAGTTTTGAAAAAAAAAAAAACTCCAGCATGACATGTGCTAAATGTGTACCAAGTTCCTGTAAACGCGCCCTTGGATGTCTGCCGTCTGTTCATTCGGGGAATAAATTAAGCTCAAGGGTTTGGAGAATATTATGCAGCACAAAAGGATAACATTACTGTTTAAAAAAGTTATTGTTATAAAAACGTAAAAATCGAAATCCTAGGTAAAATAAAGATAAAGTTAGCCTAACCAAAAGTATAATCTTAAGGATTTTACTCTAACTCTCTACATGGTTCTTAAAACATCAGCTCATTTGAACCAATATAATACAGGTCTACGTGTCATCCTTTGTTATCAAGAAGTCAATATATATATATATATATATATATATATATATATATATATATATATATATATATATATATATATATATATATATATATATATATATATATATATATAGTGCAAAGACCCACTTTACCTTAAAATTACACTTTTATGACAAAACATTCTCATCTTTTCGAAAAAATACTTCAAGTCCATTTAGTCAAAGGTCGTGTCACAAACATGATTTAAATGCCCCAATTCATCATGAGACATGTGGCGTAGTAATTAGCGCGTTAAGGTCTCAAAGCATTATGATAATCATGATTTTATTTCTTTTAGAAAAGGTTTGTTTCTCATAATTTCAGAAATCTCAAGAATAAGAACTTAATTTAGATACTCGGTTCACAAGCTGAATATGATTTCTTAATATCAAAAGCTATCGGCATTCTGAACTCCTTGTTCCCCCATCGTCTTATTTAGGTAGGACACAATAGATCGGCGAAATTTGTCCTCCAATTCAATTTTTATGAAACTTTGAGATTTTGTTCAAGGAAACAAAATTTCTCTTTATATTTAATATGAAAGAAATTCAACCACACATTTTTTGCCCACATAGTCTGAAATATGGCCTATCAGACCTGTGTAAGAAGATCGTGAAATCTCGACACTCGACTTAATAATGAGCCTTATTTTAGAATTATCAATTGATCCATTGCAAATTCGTTTCATAATTTTATAAAAATAATCTTTTTGCTATTCTAACCCAGTAAGTTATATTGATACTGGACCATTTGAGTATAATATTAAGTAAAAATAGAACATTCATAGTTTCGAAATTGAAAAATTGAAAATTCACTTGTTAATATCCTACACTTTAAGTCTTCTTAAGAAAAAAATGTACCATTGATTTTTGCAAAAAATTAATAGAATGATGAAAATAGGTCACAGAATAAAATGTGTAAAAATAAAGAAAATTGAACTAGTGGTTTCAGATATTTTGGCGATTAAAAAATTTCAATGGCAAAAAACTTAAAGATTCAGTAGATGATGTCACAATATTTTACCTTTCACCTAATGATTTGACCTTGACCTTTATAGTACATAAAGAATGGAGACTCCTTATAAATGCATTCAATTATCTGGCATCTACCATTTATGGAACAAATTTACACTGCATTTTACAACAGACTGTTATATGCTTGTTTATTGCACTTGGAAAGGGTAAAAACATTCCTCAATGTAAGCTCCCAAGTTACCAATAAATAAAGGATTCTCTGATTTTTCCACATAATATGACGCAAACATGCCAAAACTTGTTATTTTTCTCATAGGGATCATTCATTGTTGTCAATATAGTAATATTATTCTTTTTTTCTCCAGTACGTTTTAGGAAATGAGCTAAAATAGAATTCAGGGGTGTTTTGTACTACCTTAATTAAAATCATTAAAATAATATATAAGAATATATATCATAAAACTAGGAGTCATTTTACTGTCAACGGCGATATTTCCAATGATGAAGTCTCCCTTACAAATACAAAAAAAAAAAAAGGTAAATTCCATTAACTTCTGGGTTACGAAAACAACCATTTTAATAGATTATAGAACTTTGTGCCTATCAAAGAAAGAATTTAATATCTGTGCTATTAATTCAAAAGTACTACTAGTATCACTCAAAGTAGTCAGATCATTAAAGAAAAGAATAACGAAGGGTTAACGGTGCTACCTTTCAGAGAATTAATTTAACTCGTGGACTTCATTTATTGATGCTCATTGGAATTCCTACGCAAAAAACCCGCGAAAGCTCTGTATCGAAAATGTTGCAGCTGCCCATTGTCACTCATTATTCTTTTGTCAGCTTATGATCCGACATTTAACGCTTAATATATTGGAATATATAAAATTTTCAAGACAAGCTTATTTTTTGTGTCTTTAAATGTTTTATTCACACAAGTTATATATTTTAATGTTTTTAAACCTATTAAATCAATGACCTAGCATCGTTTTAGATAATTCAAGATACTTTAGAGATTGAGTATAAATTACTTGCCTACTTTGAAATCCAGACTTTCTGAAATACAGCTGACAATAGCATCAGTTTTCTCTTGAGTTATGTCCCCTTGTCTGACTTCAACATTCAATTCTTTGAACTTCCTGTCACCAATATCCAAATCTAATAATACAAAGATACAAATGTTCCCTTTGTTGTTTTCTAACCAAATTTTGCTTTCAAGAGATATAAGAAGTACACGAGAAAAAAAAAAGAGTTTCAAATGATCTACATGAAGATATTTTTCCCTCTTTCTTTTACTTTGAATGTGAAGGTATTGTGCCTCCATCTCCCCTGTTGTAATCTAATTTTACACAATTTTTTATTCTTAATTCTCCTTTTACTTTAGACAAAGTCGCCTACGTGGCGCAGTGGTAAGAGCGTCTGCTCTAGAATCACGGGGTAAGGACGTGATCCTTACGTCGTGGGTTAGAATCCCACTGCAGGACGTGTAGGAGACCGGTGCTTCGGACAAAAACATGTTAAACGAGGTCCCGTGTCACAGTAGGTGCTAACACTATGAAGATCCCTCACTGCTCAATGGTCTTGAGTGAAAATATGGGTATAAAATTGTAGCTCTCCACCGGCAAGTATTGGAAACACAATATGAGTGGAAAATACTCAAGAGGGTGTTAAATAACAGCAAACAAACTTTGGAGAAATGTCTAAGAATTAGACCCAATCGTTCTAGAAAGGCATATATATTTTCACTTAAATAATCATGCAAAATTACTTATTAGTAAGAAATAATACAAATTAATAGACAGGTATAAATCAAGTTAATATGATACTTGGTCCTATTGCCATTTTTTAAAATTTCAAATTATTTTCTATTACTCTCTAAGTTTTAACAAACCTTTCTCCCCATAATTTTCTTCTAGTACACGATGTCCAAAATTTCTCCTCAAACACTCAATAAAGGCCATTACGATTTTCTCCTCAATATCGCAAAAGTAGATTTTCTTGATCTTGGAGGACTTGTCTTCCTTGGACTTGAAATGAATCTGAATAGAATTGATAATTGTGCAAACTGATCGATCTGTGGGATATCCCGAATTGCCAGCACTGAGTGCAGGGATTGCTATAGAGCAGTAATTATGCTTGTCTGTTAGTTCTAAACATTTTAAAATAGCTTGTCTGAGTTTCAATTCCTCTAAATTATTTCCATCTTTCCACAGCGGCCCAACAGCATGGACCAACATTTTACATGGCAGATTACCAGGTTTTGCTGTTATGGCATCACCTTCTGGAACAGTTCCGTTGGATCTGATGTATGCTTTACTTTCCTTCTGTATCGAATCACCTCCTAGAATAAAACAATAACAGATTAATTAATTGAATAAACGTTGCTTTACTTTCCATTCGAGAAGTTCTACTTTTAAAGACACAAAACCATATATTGACGAGGGTCTTCAAATTCACACCTTTAGTCGACATTTTTGGTCATTTAGCAGTAATAGGTCTTTATACAAAAGACCTGCATCTTTCACTTCAAAGTGCCAAGGAAAAGCTATTTCTTATTCCATTGTCGCCTATCCAGCCGGGTTTGACAATTGTTAAGATAACATAATTCAAATTAGGGGTCATTTTTAAATTCATCTATATCAATGTTACCTAAAATATATGGGGCAAGTATTTAATTAAAAAGAAAAAAAATGAAACTCTTAAATTAAAAAAAATCAAACCTGCTCTAGAAATAGCCAGAGCCAGACCTCTGCAATGATCCAAGTCTCTACTGGCTGCATTCACAATGACATCAACTTTCAACTTTGTAACGTCACCTTTCATTACAAAAAACTTAATTTCACCGGGTGGTAAATCGCTCTCGAATTCAGCCATTAAGACTGGAAATTTTGGCTTCTTCAAAATCTCTTCAGCACTTTTCATGTCCGATGATGTAACCTTCCACACACCTTTCTTTTTTTCGCATTTCATTTCTTGAAGAAAAATAATACAGTCTTATATCCTTCCACTATTTTTTTTCAATCTTTCTTTGGTATGTTTAAGTAACTTGAGTTTGTTCTTTATCAAATAGGCATTTGTTTTAATCAATGCTTCATTCGCTTTTCTATTTTTTTTTCTAAAAAAAGGTTTACTTATTCTTTATTATATCAAACTCGAGTACCAAATTAAACAAGTTAGTTTTCTAGCAAGGAAAAAAGGCAATGTATCATCAGTTTTATATTGCATTGACATGCATTTTTAGATGACTAATTAAAAATATACGAGAGGTTATCAAAAAGTTCGTGGACTGAGGCTATAAAATTAGTACTATGTAGTCTGTGCTTTCAAAATTTTTATAGAACATAAAACAACTAAAAATAAAGAAATGTTGAAAAATTTAGCCTGATACATTCATTATTTGCCAAATTATTATAAAATGATATATATGATCACCCGGCGCTGTCGTCGTTTATTTTCATGACGTCCAATAACGTCATTGTTTTTTCAATGTCCGCTTCTTCTACCTCATACACTTTTTTTATATAGATTCCCTGGAGCTGAGTAAGGATTTAAACCCGCCTTGTTTATATGACTTTACAATGTCATGAACATTGGCCTTTAACGAATATAATATTCCAAATGGATTAATATATTGGGAGAGATCCACGCTTGATTGTGCAGGCATATTTTGCTTTTGGGGGTTAAATATCTGCAACACATGATCAACGTCATTTTTTGACGTGATTGATTTTTCACAACTTGACTGCTAATCGGCTTTAACTGAGTATCCCTTTTCTCCCTGAATCTATTTTGACATTAAAAGACAAGTACTCTGGATGCATATTATTTCTCTCTAGCCAGTTTCAACATATTTTAGGTCTATACCAGTTTTTTCAGAGGCAACACTTTATAGAATGTTGGAAACAGAAACCCCTTCCCCCCATTTTGACATCATTTTCAAGCCCTCACTTGTTTGGACATTCCGTGTAAATTTACGATAAAATTTTAAAGTACTTCCAGAATGACGTGAAAATTTCATATTTCATGAACCAATTGTGTCCCAACACTTACCTGAATTAACAAGAATTTCGGATGATAAATGTTCATATCAAAAGAGTCGCAAAAACGTCGTTTTCGAGGTTGCGCCCCTTGGACATACCATTGCTTACAAAAACATTACTAATTTATTAAAAAATAAAATTCATGATTTAAAGTTTATTCTCTAGATAAAAAAGATGATGCTAATTAGATATTTTTAAATTCATTTATGTACCTAAGGCAGTTTAAATTTTATGACGCTAGTCCACGAACTTTTTGATAACCCCTCGTACTTTTATCAGTTTCTTTTCCCTCGAGTCTCCTCTGTTCTGATCTACCCGACAAGAGTCTTTCTGTCTTCCCCCCAATCCGCTTCTTTCTCCCTGTGGATGATGGTGGCAACTGTGGTTCAGGCATGGGGATTGTATCTATAATTGATAACATAATGTTTTATTTCATTTGTAATTATTATTATTATTTCTAAAGCAAAAATATACATATAGTTTCTATGAGCTGTGCAGATAATAGTGTTAATACTAATCATGAATGATAATATACTGATACAATACCTGTCATAACTCGTAACATTAATGATAAAACAATAAAAAGACTTTAAATAACAATCATAGTTCAATGTGAAGGTGGTTAACTTTGACAAAAAATGATACAATCTGGCACACAAGTAGTTGCATTTATCTGCTAGTCCTGGATAGAAATTTTGGTCGCAAGGGAATAAACAGGGATTCCTTGATACTATACCCAATTTAATATTCACAGGGCATATTCTTAGTCGAACAAGAGTTTTGTTAGGTTCTTAGGGAATACTTTTAAGGAGTGCTTTTAACTCTCCAAGTTCCAATGACAGTGCATTCCTAATGCTCCTTGTGTGTTTATGGCTCTAACACTTTATTTGCTTTACGATTTCTTTACTTTCCTTTGGTCAGATGATGATCTAAAGGTCGACTGTGGCTGGATAAGACTTGCACATGTATTCTGGATCTTAGAAGGAATGTAGTGACTTGTGTATGATTGCTCGCACTTTAAAACTACACGTTGTGTTAAAAACAAGCAGTGTGGTTATTGAGATACCTGTAAAATATGCTGTCTTCTGCGAGACAACGTGCAGCGTTGTTCTGAGTAACTTGTAACCGGTGGTTTGGTCGATCGATTATGCCAAGCAGAAACCATTGTAATAGCGAAGATGAGGTAAGACTGTTGCGTTGAATATGTTTCCTGGGTGAAATAATGTTTCACCTTAGAGATATCCCTGATGTTGAATTATATCTTTTTTTCATTGACAAGGTGGCGTCTATGGTAGCAAAGAGGGTTTTACACTAGACTTAGGTGTTTATTACCTCATCAATTTTTAGGCAAATATCCTTTATATGACACTGGCATTGGGCCCTGGTAACCAACATTATCTCAGTTTTTTGCAACGTTTAGTTTGAGTTTGATCATAGTCACCGAGAATCGAACACTCGCTATGTACTCCTCCATGATATTGACTTGAGAGGTACGAATGACAGTGTGGTTTTTATACATTCAAAAGGGTGTTAAGTTGAGTGTCATCTGCGAATCAATGACGATTTATGGAATACTGATTGATGACACTCCTGGATGGGAGAATGTTCACCAAGAAGATAAGTGGTTTGGTGTTGATCTTCACTTCTTGGTTGCAGTCACTTAGATATGCCTGTACCCAACGTCAGTCAAACTTCTTCATGCAATGTTTAATGCCGCGCTTTGGTCAAAAAGGACCAGGACCATGGCGTCACCTTACTTCAATACTGCTTCTACGTCTGTTTTGAATTCGTGGGATAGCTGTTTAAGTGCTGGTAGAGGTTTCATAAGCTGACTGCAGGTCATCATGCAGAAAATTCCTGATGAGATCTGATGACTATTAAGATGCTGTGCAACAACACCATTGAGATGATCTTACTAATGAATGTGATACTTTAAACGGCTCTATTGTTATTTAAAATGTTCATATCCAGTCCAAGCGATTTCAGACGTGGTGTAATAAGTATACGTTTCAATTTATTTGGGGAAAAAAATGTTGAACGTGGTTTTAAAATGGAGCTCAGGGGTGGTCGGCAGCACCAGAGACAGAATAGTAATGTTCTTCAACAGCGCATTGGGAATTACATCCAATGAGCAAGTCTTATTTGGACAGCTCTTGATGATGTTGTCCACTTCTTGCCACTTCTTGACCTTGAAGGAGCCATATTGAAGCACTGGTCTGTCTATGTCTAGAGAAGCTTTTTGTTTAAACCACCAAGTTTTTGTCATGAAGACATATCTGATGTTTTGTTGTACAAAATCCTCGGTAAGGTCTACTCACTAGTAGCCGCTGGTAAGGGAGTCCTTAAATTCATTATTGCTCATTAGAATGCTGATATATTTCTGAAAGTCGATCGATCTCTTTACTTTCCGCTGTGCATGGTGAGCTTTTCCTGATAATAGCTGGTCTTGGAGGAGCTAATCATATGCACCTCTGCTCAGGTCTACTTCGCGAGCATCTGTCTATGCACATCCAGGCCTAAGCTCAAGACTTTACAATCTGTCTTCTCCCTTGTCTTGCCTCATGAGTAAAGAGGTTTGAGTGAGTCCCTTTTTTGATCGTAATGGTTTGGTCTTATTTGGTAGACAATATATTCTTCCTCTATCTTTGTTTTTAAATATTCTAATGGAGTCCGTAAAAATACATTTAACAATCATTTGGTCATGAATAGTTATTAGTTTGAAGTTTTTAAAAATAGTTTTTTGAGAAGATTTTAGTCTATTACAAGTAAATGTCAACAGTTTGGTACAAACCAATGCACTATTGCACGAAATGAATTCCAATTTATTCGTTGTTTTATTTTTTAATGCATATTGGACAAAATCAGATTTAATGTCTCGGGAATAGTAGGAATACCCACACATACAAGTACAACAAGTCTATGAAACCTCTCTCTTACAAATTGCTCGGGCAAAGTTAAACATACCTCCATTAGGTGGTATCAAATCTTTTTGTTCTGACAGCTGCGAGAAAGGGGATACAAATCGTGGAAAACCCTGAAGTACTGGAAATTTAAAAACTGGATGGTACTGTGATTGTGGTCCCATCAGAAAGTCTGGTGGCATGTCAGCATCTTCATGTTTTAAATTCGTCATACCGCTAGACAGTTCTAGTTGTGCTAGTATATTATGTTGATTTTGTGAGTTCATCCTATCATAAGGATGTCCTGGTCCCTACACAAAGTTAAATATTATAAAAATTATCTCCCTCACCATACCTATTTATATACATGTAGTTAATTGCTTTAAAACCCAGTAGCAGATTAGAAGATACTCAAAGAATCCATGCAGTTACACAAGAAAATCATATGAGTCCTGTCCTCACAAAAAGTGTATGTATATACCAATTATTAATGAATTAAACGTTGCAACCCCCCCCAATGTTTCACTCATACCTGTGCATGTACTCAAAAATTGCTATTTTGCTCTTTTATTTGAGGTTTGTAAGTGCCAAGTTACGTTTGAATATCAATAAATTCTGAAAAGAATAATTGGTCTTTATAAATCCAATAAATTAATTCTTAAGCATTACTTTATACGATGCTAAAGAAAGATTATAAGGATTTTCTAGCCAAAGAGAATTACCAGTGTGGAATTGCATGAGAAAACAAGCACAGACAATAAGAGAACTTTATTGAAATAACGGAGATGACGATGGATAGGGTATGTGTTAAGAAAACCAGCCAATAACATCACCAAAATAGATATTAAATGGACACCAGAAGGGAAGAGGCAAGCTGGTTGGCCATAGAACACCTGGCGAAGGGCTATGGAGAAGAAAATGAGAGAACACAAAATAACTTAGGCGAACTGGAGATAAATGCTCAAGATAGAAGTGGGGGAGTGGGGGAGTCTATCCCTTGCCCTATGTACCCGTGGGCATAAAAAGGACAATGTAAAGGTTGTTTCTATACTACAAAAATCGGATGCTTTTATGTTCTCGTAGTGGCACCGTACTCCGGTGTCACTATTTAGAAAAGTTAGAATTAACACAACCCCAGGATGCTTCCACATACGTTTTTCAAGAAGAAAAAAAATGTTAGAAGGACCCGACTTTATATTTGTCTTTTCTTGATCGTCTCCCCTTATAAAGGGAATGGCCCTTCATTTTAACGATTTAATCAGTTCTTTACCCAAGATATCTTGTATTTCCTTTGGTTAAAATTGCCCAAATGGTTCTTGAAAAGAAGTTTTAAAAACGTGAAAACGTGAAATGTTCCAAACGTACGAGGGAACGGGTGATTAGAAAAAAAGTATTGAGCTGAAGGCTCAAGTGAGTTTTTCTGTCCACATTTTGTCTGTCGTCCGTCCGTCTGTCTGTCCGTCCGTCTGTAAACTTTTCACATTTTTGACTTCTTCTCAAGAACTACTGGGCCAATATTGATTAAACTTGGTAAAAAGCATCCTTGGGAAAAGGGGAATTTAAGTTGTTAAAACACATGGCCAAATCCCCTCACAAGGGGAGATAATCAAGAAAAGACAAAAATAAGGTGGGGTAATTAAAAAATCTTCTTCTCAAGAACCACTGGGCCAGAAATACTGAAACTTATGTGGACGCGTTCTGGGGTAGTGTAGATTCTAAATTGTTCAAATTATGACCTCCGGGGGTTGGGCGGGGCCACAATGGGGAATAAAAATTTTATAGAAATAAATAGGAAAACTCTCTGAAAATCTTCTTCTCCAGAACCACTGGGCCAGAAAATCTGAAACTTATGTGGAAGAATCCTGGGGTAGTGTAGATTTAAATTGTTCAAATCATGACCCCGGGGTAGGGCGGGGCCAAAATGGGGAATCAAAGTTTAACATAGAAATATATAGGAAAAATCTTTGAAAACCTTCTTCTCAGGAACCACGGGGCCAGAAAAGCTTAAACTTATATGGAAGCATCCTGGGGTAGTGTCGATTCTAAATTGTCCAAATCATGACACCCGGGGGTAGGGCGGGGCCAATTGGTAATCAAAGTTTTACATAGAAATATATAGGAACAATCTTTGAAAATCTTCTTCTCAAGAACCACTAGGCCAGAAAAGCTGAAACTTATGTGGAAGCATCCTGGGGTAGTGTAGATTTCAAATTGTCTAAATTATTATCAGTGGGGTAGGGTGGGGTCACAATATGTATTACAAGAGGGAAATCTGGTAAATAACAGCATGGTCAAAGCTTCTCATGTGAGCAATGTGGCCGATGGGCATCTTGTTAATTTTCCCCACATCATTCAAAACTAATTTTTAAATATTTTACAAGAAAAAAGTATCTTTCTTAGATTTCTTTAGTTCATCACATATTTTGAATTGAAATACCTACTGCATCATTTGACCTTGCTTGTTTATTCCCCACCAATTCATCTGGAATAATGGAATTTAGACTGCCTGCATCGGGAGGATTTAACGTCTGTTCGTTTGAATCCAAAGTAACATGACCATCGTTAATCAGCGTTTCCGCCTCTTAAGAATTTAATGAAAATATAGAAAAAACATTAAAGCAATATGAGCTGCATTTTTGAAAATTTTAAATGTGTTCTTATGATTAATCTGTATGCAATCTAAACCCTAATGATCATTAAAACCAAAATAAAGTTTTAAAATGTTTCAGAAGAAATATTTCTGTACAACCGAATATATACAGTATTATATAAGAAATCATTATTGTACAGGACGACAATAAATCAATTTTGCTTCAATCAACGCGAATAAAAAGTTCTTTCATAGCTCATATGAACAACAGAAGTTTATAAATGTTCTATTTTTCTGTCATTAAAATTGTTAATTACAAAATTGCAACATTTTTTCCCGATGTCAAACATGCGGCTCATATTGCTTAAAATGTGCAATGAAAGATGGTTAAACCTTCTGTAATATAAAGAGTTATTTTATGACAGTCAACCTGAAGGGTGGCATTTTTTATTTTGGCTATTTGGCACCTGATATTTTGATACTTTGTTCGTCATATTCATCTTCATCGAAAACCTCGAACATTTTTTCCACGAAATGTTTAATTAAAACGTTTGTAAATCGAAAATATCAAGAACTACAATAAAAGAATGAGCACATCTACCAGTGTCAAAAATTGTTATCTTCTCTCACCAGGTTATTTAAAATAGGAGAGGAGAAAAATGGAAGACACTTAAATGTTTTTTTCATAAACAGAAATGCATTTAAAAGTTTGTGTTTAAATTTTAAACTTTTTTGTGGCATAGGAAACAATTCATTACATAATCATGAGAGAAATAAGAACATTTAATCAGCAATGAAGTAAAATTCCTATCCCGTTCGGCCTACATATAGGCCACAGGAATATGATTTTTCTTTTGCTGAATAAATCCTCATGTATGTAAGAGATTCGTGGTTTGTAAATTTCCACGGGTTAAACTAGCTATAGATCTGCAGCTACTAAGCTGTACATATATGATTATAAATTCCCATATCTAAATCTTCTTTAGATTAATTACACCCAGAGCTTCGTCTGAATCCCTTTGGATACTTGCATCTGGTGAATATAACATCAATGCTTTTATTTTGATCTTCCATTCATAATAGGACCAATTTTCTATCATTAAATGTCCATCAGTTAAATAATAATCTGATAAACGTACATCATAAGCATTTTACTGTACAAAAATTACTGTGTCAATCTTTGCAATGCTACTTTCAAGAAAAAAAAATTGGCACAATATCATTGTAAAAAATATCTTGTGTTAAGTTTCACTCTATCTTACTATATACACTAGACAAAATTGCTAACGCACCACCTAAGAGAATTAATATTTTACTTTTAAAAACGTGTTTAGGGTGTATTTGATATATATAAATATATTAGTTTAACAAAAAGTAAGGCATATTAATGTCAAACCTTATGAATAACTACAATGTTTACTAAAGTGTGACCAATTAATTGAAAAAAAAATCAAATCGTGTCTATTCCACTTTACGTGTAACTTTTTGCCCACTAACCTTTTATTTTTTCTCTAGGATTTTTACCCGAAGGAAACTCTGTTACTTGTGTCACAGTACTCTCTGATTTACCGTGAATAATTAAAATTTTTAATATAATTCTTCATAAAATTAAATCATTGATGGATTGTACGTAAGACTGTGATGTTACTAACGGTAGTATTTAAAATACTTGAGATATCGATTTAAATGTAAAAAAAAAAGTATACTAGTATTAAATTGTTTATATTGATTGGGAATATTTCAAATAATTTTATACCATTTTATTTGATTTTAATTAACAGTACTCACTATGTGAAGTTATTGGTGGAATGACAAACTTAGGAATGTATATATCTTGACTCTCTATGTTTTCTGCTTTTTCTTCTACTTTCTCTTTCTCTACTTTGGAATTCTTGTTACCATCTATCAAAAACAAAACATATCATCTCTGACCCTGAATTTTTTTTTCTAACTATTGTCGATTGATAAAAAGTTTGAAATCTGTTTCGTTTTGGTAAATTAAAGATATTGTCAAGAAAAGTAAGAATACAATGTAGATACATCTAACCAAAACAAAATACACCAGTGAAGTCAGTTCGTGTTCAGTGTACGTGAGATGTAAACAAATCAAACACACCCAGTCAAACATAGCAGAGTTTGACCACTGGTTATGAAGAAGTCATTGAATATGAAAATTCTCATTGTAGTTGAATTCTTTCGCCTTTTTTTTTTGTAAATGTTTAATATTAAATCAAAATTCAAGATTTGAATTAGATAATATTAAGAAATTATCAAAGAAAATTTTTCTTTTTCTCTTTAAAGTGTATAGTGTTCTATTTTAGCGAAGTTTTGCAAATAATCTTTTTTAGATATTACCTTTGTATGGACGTAACTTCCCTGAATGATAGTCATTTAGTATTGTTTTATGGACTTTGATTATAATTGAATACTGTTTATTATCGCTATATCCTTCCTTACATAAACTATTAGTGCACTTGCCTTCCTCCTTTAGTCCTATACTTATCGTACTGACACACTCTTCCATTGTGTTGATAAACGACTAAAGATAAAAAGAAAACAAATGTGTCATGACTTATTGTTTACACAGATTTTTTGAAATATAATACTTGTTTTCTATAATATATCATCACTTAAATTTTTGCTAGATCAATCAATAAGTCAAAATCAATTGAAGATAAAATTCCTCTCGCAACAAAATATCTCGCTACTTTATTTATTAAATGATAGTGTCGATCATCTCATATTCAAACTACTAGTACGTGAATAATTAAACAAATGGAAATTGAGATAATTAACATTTAGTTTTTATATATTTTTCAAAGTGTAATGCAGTCAAGTGTAAAGTTGCATGCAATCTGGTTTGAAACTGAAGTCGGAATCATTCATGAAATCTTAGCTATGTAAAGGAAAAAGTCAGAAAACTGTCCATTCTGTGAGCTAGGGAAAAAATAGTTCGAGGCCCGAAGGGTTTTTTCTCTCACAGAATGGACAGTTTGAAGTATTTATCCTACTTGAAACATTTTCTCTATTGTTAACGTAATCAACTGTCCAATGCAGATGATGGTTATGTGTTTGCTATGATTACGTATCACACTTGATTGTCCAGCGAGTGAGAGGTTTAAACAAACGGGATGAAAAAATAGCTGTATTGTTTACTTTAATAGACAGTGTCAGGTAAATGTAGATTTAAATGATAGTTCACTTAATTTCTGACCACTTCCCATGTAAAACTTCATGTTAGTGAATATGTCATCATCATATGGAGAAAGTAATGTAATATCTTCAAAATACGGACCAAAGGGTGTTCACAGAATACTGTAAAGTATAGACAAGCATAAACCTGCAGGTATGCAGATTCTGAAGTCGGCGTTCAAGTTTTGTCAAAAAATATCGCAAATCTTTGTGAACATTCAGAATTTAAGGGACACTATACGCAACATTCTTTGATAACAACAGCGGCGAAGCTGAGATTGAGGAAAAGCTAGTAACAGATAAAAACGGACCACAAATATACCGGGGTATTAAAGTTTGATTCTACAATTAAACCAACAATGAATAGCAGCAGAGAGTAAATAAAATAATAAATGGAAATATGGGGGATTCAGATGTTGGGAAATGTATGAAAAAGATGAAAATTTGTGATCCCTGTCCTAAAAATGATTCTGCCTGCAGTGCATCTAGTGAGCTTATCATATCATCAGGAGATATGCCTTTCTCTTTTGAAATTCTAATTGCCGCTGGATATATTTTTAAACATTCTTGGAATGGATCTACCACGTCCAGCATATAAATATTGTGAAGAGGATGAGAGGTTTGTTTATAAATAAAAACTAAATTAATCAAATTGTGACAGCATCTCACATTCAGGTTTAAAAACCTTCATGACATGGAACATATTAAACTCGAGTTTATCAAAACCCAAAACCTTGAAGTATTAGATATAGATACAAGAAACTATAAATTGTACGAAAAGGAAATTACAAAAAATAAAATTGTGTCACTATAGCAAAAGAATAAAAGAAAATTCGAGAGAATATAGTAACGCTCTTGTATGTGTGTTTGTGTGAGGGTTGAGGTTGGAAGGGTTTGTGTGTGTGTGTGGTGGATTGAATGTTAATAAGTGCGTGCGTAACGAAAGTTAAGCAAGTAATTTTCATAATTTATATCAGAATCTTAAACTTGTGAGGGGATGCTTCAATAATTGCTGTGCGGTGTACTTATTCAAAGGTACCCGGTTTATTCCTGAGTGGTTGGAAATACACTGTCTGGAAAATGAAACAAAGTACGGTTTCTATACAAGTCGGGCCCTGTGTTTTTCGAAAATATTAAAAAGACATATATTAGCGAGACCAATAGACAAAACTGTAAGAACAACGGAAATTTTGGTATGATACCTTCCCAGAATTCCCCTATTAAGAGGAGTCCCAGCGATAATGGCCAATATATATATATATATATTTAAAACTGTGGTTTTCCGAGAGCTTAAAAGAAACTAGAAAAAAATTTCCAACAATTAAAGTGTTTGATGGCTGTGGTCACTCTTTTACTAGGGGGTTTACCGCTAAAATAATCCAACTTAATGTATCAATATTTTTAAATTCTTCTTTTTTCTGCCATATTCTTTCATGATTTTTTCCCATTCATTTCCTCATATTTATATTTACCTCACATTCATATTTTAGCCAATTTCATTACATTTTGAATGCATACATTTTAAGGGCTTTATGAAGGCAAAACCACGTCTTTTTATATTTTGAGAGGAATTAATTTTTTTTCATTGATAGGATTTGTGTGGATTTCTTTTTGCTATACCCTAAACAAGTAACTTGCTAAGTTCAAAGACTTCCAGATTTGCTTCCTCAACTGATTAAAAAAAATATTAGCAAAATGAACATCTCTCTTTTTATAAACATCATATTTTTATTTGAAATACGAGGGTTGTCCCAAAATTCCGTAGACAAGCGTTGTTTTGTAAGAACCCTAAGTCATACATTCATGAAACTTTGTATATCGATTAAACCAACACTATCTAATAGATTTATGGACAAATATGGAGTAACTACGCAGATTATTCCAATTTAAAAGACAAATTTCATTGTCTGATGTAGGAAGGCGGCGCAATACCCAAAAGTTGCTATTAAAATTTGGTATATTATATTCAAAATCGTAAGGAAAAGTGATTACTACCTTGTGATTTTTGATTGGAAGTGAAAATTCTCAATACTGTTTTATTAACTACATTTCCTCAAATTTTGGTGTGTGTGCTTTGATAAATATAAATTTTATAACGTTTTATAAACTTGGGGTTGAAATCCAACTTTTTGAAAAATGGCGGCTGCGTTGGCACAGGTGGCGCACTGAAGTTTGTTCAAGTGTTTTGAACCTAAATTAACTCTTACAGAAATGTACCAGTCATAAATATTTGGTAGACTAGGAAACTACTTCTCGTCCTTAGTATCTAAAATGACTAAAACGGTTTCTCTATGTATATGTGAATAACAGTAACTAAAATAAAAGACAGGACTAAGAAATGGGAAGGAGTTCCATTGTGCAACTCCATTAGAGAAAACAGATGAAAAGCCCGTGGAAATATAGCTTTTTCAAATAATAATTATTTCAGACTTGTACATGCATATACTTTTTTTACATTTTTAAATATTTGATCATATCATAGTAATTAAGATTTTTCACATTTATAATTATAACCGTTTCGTTTAATTTAAGAATTTGATTCTAGTAATTGAAATATTTTCTCGAAAAATTTGAACCTTTGACATTTGTAATTTTTGACGTTGCAGATTGCTCCGGGTGTAAGAGAACGGTATCACTTTAAATCCTATAACTCGAAAAGTTTTCAAGTAAACATGATAAAACTTCGTAATTTACCTACCAAGAACTAGCTTTATCCATCCTGAAAATTTTATAAAGATACATTAATTTCTTTAAAAGATATGAGCTTAGTCTACGAAATTTTGGGACAACCCTCGTATATACTAACTAGATCAGGTTTAGTGGATTTATCTATCCACTCAACAGGGATGATGCGATCTGGACAGCTTCTAACAGGAAGATTAAACTTCTGTCCATCAGAATCTATAGCAACATGACCTTCCTTTAAGGAATTTTCTGCATCTGTAAATGAATAAAGAACTTAGATTCGAGTACATAAATGATGAATTCTTCCAAATCTTTTAATACATTTACTTCCAAAAAAAAAAAAAAAGAAATCATAGAATCTGCAGTTTCGGATGTTTATGTTTTTTTTTTCAAAATAATAATGTTTCTTGTCAGTTTGTTTCTATGGAATGCATAATCAGCTACTTTCACGTAGCATTTTTATAGGGTAAGCATACTATGTTGAAAGTGCATATATGTTTTGGTTTACCCAAGTTACCTGGGGGACCTATTGCTATATGTTTTGTCCGTCGTCGTTTGTCGTCCGTTTACATTTGAACATTTTTTACATCTTCTCTTAACCAAATAACAACTAATTTTGGCTTATAGCAGGTATGGGTGTAGGGGAACAAAAATGATGATTTTCCTGGCTTCCTGGGGTTCCTTTGTCCTCTTGGGTCTGAAGAATGGGTTAAAAACTATTAAAATTATTGCAGTCTTAAAAAAATAATATTTCCTTTTGAGCGTCAAGTTGTCAACTGTTGTCAATTGAGCTCTCTACTAAAACTGTTTAAATTAATGACCCAGGGGAAGGGTTCTGATGCTAGGGTTGGACTCTGTTTATTAATTGATTGATTAATTGTATATTGTTTAACGTTCCTCTCGAGAATTTTTCACTCATATGGAAACCTCACCGTATGCCGGTGAAGGGCTTCAAATTTAGACCTATACTCGGGACTCAGGGCCATTGACCTGTGAGGGTTCTTGATCGAACTAGCGCCTACCGTGACATGGAACCTACGTCTTTAATATTATATCCGAAAGACCCTTGACTTTCACTTCTAGTGCCGAGCGCTTGGCGAAGGAAAAGTCACTACCTTTGTTTACGTCTTAGGTATGACGCGGCGCCACGAACGAGAATCGAAACCGGGCCTCCCGATCACGAAGCGAACGCTCTACCACTAGGCTACCGTGACCGGTAAGACTCTGTTGAATATATAGTGAAAACGCATTATTTCTTCTCCCCTGCTCCTTAGTATAAGCCGATAAACCGTGTACATAGTTACGATAAGGAAGGATTTGTATTCCCAAATCCAGAATTTTATGCCCCCGAAGTCAGGGGTTCTGGTGTAAGGATCTATTGATTATCTGATGAAAATGTATTAATTCTTTGTAAGTCTCCTCCTCTGCTCATGTATTACGCCGATGATCTAAGTACATAGTTACATTGCATGATGAAGAAGGATGCCTCTTCCAAAATTCTGAATTTCATGACCTCTGGGTCAGGCGTACCATTGGGGGCTCTCATGATTATATACTGAAATTGATTGATTGATTGATTGTATATTGTTTAACGTCCCTCTCGAGAATTTACTGAAATTGAATTAATGCTTTAAAATATGTTCTTTGTTATTAATCAAATATTTATGTTGATCAAGAGTACCTTTTCGAAAACTGTTAAGCCCCAGAGTCAGGGTTTCCTGTTGGGTAGGGCACTACGAATTTATGCCCTTTGTTCCTCTGATGTGTGAGTGCAGAAATGTAAAATAATTGATTGTATGAAACTTCAATTGTCCCAACCAAAATTTGTCTGTTCAAGTGAAGAATAATGATAAATTTGCCCTATGATTAATTTCGATTAAAATATTTTCAAGACGGAAAACTTCGAAGATAAGATATCTGATAGGAATGAATATCATTGCAAAATGTCATTTAAAGTGTACCGTAACGCCAAAAAAAAAAAAAAAAAAAAATATTGACCCCGATTTTTGGTTTCGATTTTTAATTTAGCTCTGTGCGTAGATACCAAAAATATACAATTAAAATTTTTTTAGGACTTTAAACATCGGGATTCAACCTCGTTAAACATACCTTCTTGGTTTCTAAACAAAACTATCAACATTTCTTCTCCATTGCCATATTTGCGTTGGAACTTTTCAACACCACGAATATTGTAGATACATTGGTAATTCAACCCCTCTGGAACTTTTTGGACCAGAACACTACGTCTCGATAAAGACTCTCTGCTACACATTCTTTTTTACTTGTTCCATATGTACCTGGGTACTTTCTTGGCTACTTATGGTAAAAAGTTCTCTCGTATTGAAATACCTTCTATGTAATTTTTTTCTACTTTCGTTTCGTTATTTGGTGACGTTTAAATACAGGTGTTTATTGATCTATTATGCATTCGTTACAATGATTTTTTTTGCATTGTGTTTTAAAGGGTAGGTTTTTAACATTAATCACAATTTGTTCAACATGAAACATATGAAAGTGTATAATTTAAACATTACAATTTAAAATTATTTTGACATTAAAAATAGGGCTGGGTAAAACAATTTGTAAATTGGTCAAGATTAATTTCGATAGGCCTAAATTTAGTAAGAAAGAATGTAATCAGATATAACAGGTTTTAGAATTTAATAATTTAAAGAAATTAGTTATATTTGTTAAAGAGATAAATTCACTTTAATATAATTTAACTTGGTATAAAATTCAAAAATATTTCTTAAAGGTTCTAAATCAGCTTTCGCAATACCCATTGTTTGAATTATAATGTACTTATTTGAATAAAGTGTATCTCATTGTCTGTACATATTTATAGTCCGAAATAACTTTCTGTAGTCACCCTCTAATAATCAATCTTCGAAGCCCTTTTAAAAAATAATTAAGAAGAAATTATATGCTTGCTCCGTTCATGGGTTTTTCATACATTACATGATCAAAAAGTACACATTATGCGAAGCTATTGCTCATACATTTTTTTTAAAAGCTCCCTTTTCTGTCATGAATAATGTAAACAAATTAAGCAATATTTCACTTTTCTTCCTGGTTATCTCTTGTTTTACGCTGTTTGTTTAAGCATCAACTCAAAAATCAGAACATTCATTTTCATCTTATCAAATATATATTATACATGTATACGTTTTCATAGTATTTTACAAGCATTAAGATTTAATATTTGCTTTATTTGTAGCGTTGTGAAAACTGCTAAAAATGTCCATCTGAAATTGTTTGTACATTAGGTTTCGATTTTTCTTGAATCCTTGCTTCTGTGGAGGGAATCGGCAAATCTTCTTCATCTGTCAGGGAAGGCTGTATAAAAGGACAATTAACAGAATATTAATCACTAAACTTTGCAAAAAGGAAAAATCTTAGAAAAGTTACTTCTGTTGGTTTTTCATTTGAGGAATGTTATAATATACCTACCAGATTTCTTTTATTGGGTTTATTAGTCACTGTATCCTTTGTATAGCAGTTTTTCTGTGTACGATTCTGCAGTATTTTATGTATAAATAGATATACACATGTATCTGTTTATAATCATACATTGTATATGGATTTTAACACAATTTTGAAATTTATTAATATTTTTAAAAATTTTAATCTTACCCTGTGGCTTCCATGTCTCATGATTGCAGAAAATGTGTAAATGAGTGGATTAAGAGCCGAGTTTATTGGAAGTACAGCGACAATAATCCACGCATAAACTTGAACAGTTACATCAATACCCATGAACGTCAGAAGACATTAATATTAAATGAAAAGATTTAACAATATCAAACAAAAAAAATCGATGCTAATGTAAATTTCATTCATTCAACATTATCTAAAATGTGTAAAAAATTTTACCTATAGATCCGATAGGAATCCAACACAGCATATCTGTAACTGCAACTGTAATTAAAGTCTTTGCTATGCCCATTTCTCGTCTTCTCTGTTGACTGAATGGATGCAAGGCTGTTTTCTTTCCCATTCGAACAACATCCGTAAATATTACAAATTGTCCAATGAGAATTGCAATAAAGATTACGAAGTTTGCTCCAACAAATATAATCATGGAGTATTCCCATCCCGATTTTCGTAGAACAGACAAGGGCAAATAAATACATACCCCGGAACTAGAATAGTAGCCATCGAAATATTCACTTCCGGTAAGTGGTATTAAAGACAGAAAGAGAGCGATAGTCCATACCAAGCTGGAATTGAGTTTTGATACCCAGATCCTTTTCTTGAGAATTGAAAACGGAAATCGCACTATAAGTATTCTGTCAATAGTGATCAAAAGTACAAACAAAGCAGACGCCTCACTGGAAAGAGTAGCCAGGACACCAGCAAAGATGCAATAAGGACTATGTCTCCACGAGAAATCTTCAAAACCATAACGACCACTGAACGCTATGTTAGCCCCGGCTATAATGTAAAGATAAACGCCCATAAAGAAGTCTGCAAGACCCAGATTTAAAGAATAAATGTCAAACGTTGTGACTGGTTTCTTCTTTATATGATATACTCTGTAAAATATACCAGACATGTTCCCAAACAGAGCAAGAAGAGCTATATACCAAATAATTATTCTAAGAATATGTAAATCTATCAAATTGTAGCAGGAGGATATTTCATTTACTGGAGCTACACACTGAATCTTGCTGACAGCTTTAGGTTGTGCACAACAGAGGGTGTAAGAATCAACCTGAAGATAAAGAATATTCATAAGACTGTCAAACATTCCTTCAACCACCTTAACATCATTATTTTGTATGTTCAGGTACTGCAGTCTTGACAAATGCATGAAATGGCCACGGTTTAGATTTCGTAGATTATTATTTGACAAATCTAAATGTATAAGCTTAGTTAATTTATCAAAAGCTTGCTCTTGGATATGTATCAGATGATTTTCATGAAAAATAAGATACAGAAGATTTGGTAGAACCTCCAAATCTTCATTATTGATACTCAAAATCTTATTGTAAGAAAGATCTAAATACTGCAAGCGAGCCTCTGACTGTCGGTTATCAAGAGTATAGTTCATTGATGTGATCAAATTATGATGTAAATAGAGCATTTGTGTGTATGATATAAGTTTCCATGTCTTCAAGAAGTTGTAACTTAAATCAAGTGTAATGGCATCGTACAAGGAACTAGGCTGTTGTTCAGTCAGGTTACAAACACTGAAGTTAGCAACCAAATAACGCAGGTTTTGTACAAAACCATAGAATCCTTCAGACTCTGACAATCTAAAGTGGGTCCAATAAAGTCCCTTGAGATTGGTGTTCTTATCAACTAGAGAGCTTTTATGAACGTACCATTCTTCAAAATAACCCTTTTTTCGATGAAAGTTAAGCCTTTGAAACGAGCTCTCAATTATATACACGTATTGTATCATATCTGTACCGAAAACGAAGAAAGAAAGGTAGTCAATTTTGCTGTATTTGATGGAAATGCTCTCAATATTCAGATAGCTATTGTCAATTTTGATCAATCTAAAGGTACAATTAAAAATGTTAAGTGCCTTAACATTGGGAAACCTTTCCTTAGTTACTTCCAAGTTTTCTTGAACAAGACCATGCCAGGTTATAAAAGTAGCATAAGGTGGCACGTTGTCAGAAGAACAGTTAACAGAGAGACCAACGCAGAGACAGTCAGACCCTAACAAAAAATACTATAGTAAACTATAGTGAACTATAGTTTACTATAGTTAACTATAGTTATAACTTTGACACTTTGAAAACTTTGATTTACTATAGTGATAACTTTGACACTTTGAAAAACTTTGACAAAAACTTTGATACTTTGAAAAACTTTGACGAAAACTTTGACACTTTGAAAAACTTTGACGAAAACTTTGACACTTTGAAAAACTTTGACGAAAACTTTGACACTTTGAAAAACTTTGACACTTTGAAAAACTTTGACGAAAACTTTGACACTTTGAAAAACTTTGGCAAAAACTTTGACACTTTGAAAAACTTTGGCGAAAACTTTGACACTTTGAAAAACTTTGGCGAAAACTTTGATACTTTGAAAAACTTTATCGAAAACTTTGACACTTTGACAAACTTTATCGAAAACTTGGATAATTTAACACTTTGAAAAAGTTTATCGAAAGCTTTGAAACTATGAAAAAGTTAATCGAAAACTTTTACACTTTGGAAAAGTTTATCGAAAACTTTGAAACTTTGAAAAACTTTATTGAAAACTTTGAAACTTTGAAAAACTTCATCGAAAACTTTGACACTTTGAAAAACTTTATCGAAAACTTGGATAATTTAACACTTTGAAAAAGTTTATCGAAAACTTTGAAACTATGAAAAAGTTTATCGAAAACTTTAACACTTTGAAAAACTTTGACAAAAACTTTGACACTTTGAAACTATGAAAAAGTTTATCGAAAACTTTGACACTTTGAAAAACTTTATTTATATAAAACTCAAACAATGTTACAGTTACCAAGTTTATTATATACAAAACACATATTGGATCATGGGGACTGACAACCGACTTACAATACGTTAAGAAAACTGATCTATCTCCAGGACAATTGGAGATAGGCAAAGTATACATGGTAACACATAAGAATCAAACAAGTAATAAGAATGCACGACTGTTAAAATATATATTCAAATGTAGAAAACAAACATACATATAGAAAACACACACATTAACCCCCAGGAGAAAACTTGGGGATTATTGGTTAAAATATGGAAAAATTTTAAAGAATTTGTAATATTTGTACACCAAAACAGCCAAATACAACTGTAAGCAGTTGTAGCCCCAAGTTTCCAATGTAAGTAAAATTATATAATTAATCAATGAATAGAAAAACATATACATTTATGTACATATGCAATACATACATCTTACGACACACCTTGTGAAATTACAATACTACTGCATAAACCACATTGATTTAATACAAGAACAAATAAAACAGACAGGTGTAACTGTTAGCTGATTTCTACAAAACAGTAGAGGCTAACTGTTGTTGTGCATTTTGAATAACTGAAGGAGACGTGTGGATGTAAGTAGTGTAGCAATTGGAAGACCATCTACCTAATGTTTTAATTAAGTGATCTTCAATGCGTGCCTCTTGTGCGGTTGTAGCTGCTCCGATTCTAAAGGAATGGCCATTATAGAGATCAGAGTTTAAGCCTAATTGAGACAAAATGACTTTGAGTGTGTCAATGAAATTTGCTCTAGTTAGAATGGAACCTTCCTTAGTAACAAAGAAAGGCAAAGGTTGTGACTTGAAAACTTTTGATCTTAGTTTCAGGTATTTAGCAACAGCATTCACTGGACAGACATCTGTGTTTGTCTTAAATAAATTAATCTGAACTCCATTTCTGAATGGGTCTGTTTTTGATTTTCTTAATGTAAGTGCAACAAAAGAGTCGTAACAAATTACATCTTGGATTGAAACATAATCATCATAATGAGAATCACTGAGAACAGTGAATTCCCCACAGCGTAGAAACCCGAAAAATGCAACTGTACAAGCTGCTTCAAACATATATGATGTAAACATATCAAAAATTCCTGACCTGAGTAATTGACATATTTTTGTTAAAATGGACATGGTGATAGGAAGCCTACTGCGTTTAGGAATAGCATACATGCTTTGTTTCTTCTTTACACCAGTTAACACTGATTGCAAGCAAATTAAAATTTGACCAGCATTATTTTGAAAAGGATTAAAACCTTTCGATCTTAAATAAAAGTATCTGATGCCACTTAAGTACAATTTGATTGTTGAATAAGCTAATCTTAAATGTTCGTCACAAAAAGCAACAAAATATATTAACAATTGTTCTGATATTGGTGGTAAGTCACTAACAGAATTGTGCAGTCCTCTCATCAAGGTGAATTTGATGTAACAGTCCATACCAACTTTATATTGGTTGCGCGTTCTAGTGGAAATGGAATGGTCCCAGAGATTTTCCACAACACTGTCCAAATCACTTCCATTAAAGGAGGACAAGGCGTACACAGACGATCTGCTTCTGGTGCCAACTTCTTGAACCGATCCATCTGCAAACGAGATAAACTATCAGCAATATTGTTTTTCACACCAGGTACATATGTACTGTAAATAGCGAAATTATTCTGAGCCGCACACATAGTTAATCGTCTCATCAATTTCATAATTACAGGCTCCTTTGAGCGACCCTTGGTGATAATTTGCACGGTTGCTTGATTGTCACAATTAAAAACAATTCTTTTGCCACTCCATTGATTACCCCATAAAATACTAGCAACCACTATGGGATATAGTTCAAGAAAGGCCATAGATAATGTGTCATTGACAATGCGAGGTAGGTCGACTGGCCATCTATCACAGAACCAATGCCCTTCAAAGTAGCCACCATATCCGATTGTTGAAGAGGCATCGGTAAATAATTGAATAGAGTCCGACGTTACTTTGCACGCATCATAAAACATGGAAATACCATTCCAGTTTGATAAAAATTCCAGCCACATGTATAAATCTGCCTTACACTCTTTATTTAAATGTATGTGGTAGTAACTCTCTTTTACCGAGGACATAAGTTTGTAGAGGTAGGAGACAAATGACCGGCCGGGTAAGATTACTCTGGTGGCAAAGTTTAAATGTCCAAGTAGTTGTTCTAATTCTTTTCGTGTACAACTTTTTCTTGATAGAATGTTACTAATGCACAACGTGATCCTCTCAATTTTATCAAGAGGCAATCTGGCTTGCATGTTAATAGTGTCTAAAATTATTCCCAGATATTCTAATTCACAAGTTGGTCCGACAGTTTTTTTAGGTGACAACGGCAAATTTAGTCTGTGAAAAATTGTACACAATAATGCCATAGTTCGTTCACCACAAGTCTCTGGGCTATCTACTGTTAAAAAGTCATCTAATAAATGTAGAATATTTTGAATTCCATAGTTATTTTTCGCAATCCAACAAATAGCTGATGAGAGATTGTCAAATAATTTAGGGCTTGACCTACAACCAAATGGCAATCGCACATAGTGGTAATAGTGATTTCTCCATTTAAAGCAAAACAGGTGCCACTGGTCAGGACTAATAGGAATTTGCTTGAAAGCATCAGTCATATCTGTTTTGCACATGAGACTACCTTTTCCAAATTTTTGAATAATTTGAATTGCATCATCTATCTTTACGTATGACAAAGAACATTGTTCCTTGTTGATAAGATCATTCACACTTGGTTCTGAACTGTTGTGCGGTGAAGACAAATCGAAGATTAATCGTTTTTTACCCGAGTATTTGTGAGTTGCTATTCCTAATGGGCTGACTCTGTAAGAATTAAAAGGAGGCAGCGAAAAAGGTCCTTGAACATAACCTTTGTCAAGTTCAGTTTGTAAAAGGTCATCAACTATGTTAGGATTTTGTCGCGCAGACAAAGAATTTTTACATTCAAAGGTTTGTAGATTGTTGTCAACAACTAAAGTATCAAATCCTTGTTCTAAACTTGAACACAAGTAATTCACAAAACTTTTGTCTTGGTATGAAGAAAGTTCAAATCTAAGTCTGTCAACATTTATACTTGTCAGTGGTTCCTTTAGTCATTTGGTTGTGTTTGGTTTGGATTGACTGCTAGTAGCTTTTTGTTTAGGTTCACTCATGGATTTAGGTGTTTGAGGACATGAAAATCTGGGATGTCCATTCGCTTTGCAAGCTGTACAATTGTGAGCGTATCTACAGTATGGTTTGCTGCAGCCTTTTGTAGAGTTGTAATTATTACAAATTTGTTCACCATTGTGGAATAAAATTTCTCGGCCATGAATATCTTTCTGTTGACGAAACATTTTAAACCCTGAATGAGGACGAGTATTTTGTCTCTTTGCATTTCTATGTGGGCACATACCTGAGGAGTGAATGTTAGAGCCACAAACATCACACGACTTGACAGAAGACCCAGCACAAATCAAAGTTCTTAGTTCAAAATCTCCTTTAGCCCAATCAATTTTAATGTTATGCTGTAGAAGCATAGCTGCGCATTTACTTGAGAACATTTGATGGTATTCGTAAAACTTGTCAGGCCATACATTAGCAGTTTCTATAATGTGTGAGAGATAACTGTCTAGCTCATTAGACCTGTTGGGAAAGGCAGAACACATGATTTTTTTGTACCTTCCAAATGCAACAATGAACTCATCCAAAGATAGACTGCGTGTAAGGCGTTCGTCATTTTCTTTGATTTTCTTCTGGGAAGGGGTTGTGTAGTTGGGGATTAACAACATGTTTAGATTCACGTCCTTACCTGCCAGAATATCAGCACGTAGTTCTGGCGAAACCATGTCCACTTCGGAAATATTCACAGCAGGAGTCCCAGCGTTCGTTGACATTGCTGTTTGGAGACTGTATTTAGTTTCGTTGTTCTTGTTTGACTGCGTCAACGATGTTATAGCCTGTTGACATAACTGAAGAGTGCTCAGAATGACGGATTCTGACATCGACGATACTGTGGAAACTGTTGTTGTAGGAATCGAGCTGGGCGGAAGTGAAGTAAAAGCAAAACTTCGATCGCTTGGAACTCCTGATTCCGGATAAACTTCGATGTTAGAGGTGCGTGTACCCTGGATTGTACTAGCAGCGGTTGTAGGTGCAGAAATTGGCACAGAGTTACGCAAGTGAGAAATAGGATTAACAGCAGTGTCAATATCACTGGTAATGTTAGCTGCTTGATTCACTTGATTACTATCGACATCTGCAGCTGCTTGCTGACCCCGAACGGATAAAACATTGTCTATATAAATCCTTTTAAGAATGCTGTGACTTAGATTCACGTTAATGTTGATTCCATTATCTGAAAGCTTTTTCTTAAGTTCAGCGACTGTCCAGTTACTGGGATTATCACTATTAGACATTGTTAAGTTTGTTTGTTTTCTTGTTCGACGAACCGTAGACATAACTTCTAGGTCAAAAGTTAAAGTTCAATAAGTCACAAAATAACACGTGAAAACATAAAATAGTTTCACAGGAGAACAAAACTGATGTCACTGTAACTGAAAAATCATGATCAAGCAGTAATTCCCTTTGTAAATGCAAGGATGGTTGTTGATATAAAATTTAACAAATTTCCACAATGGCTACGAACGCTAAGATGGTGAAACTGAAAACGAGGCTGGGTTATAAATAAACAACGGATGAGGCCCAGATAAGGCATATCTACATTCATGTAACACAGAATAGCCATTGAGATGATTTATAAACATGAACAAAATGAATATGATGACAATTACTTATTCATATAAACTAAGATTATAACAATAATCTTTCATAGCTTCAATTGTTTATACAAATCATTTTCTTCGCCTGTCTTAGTTATGGTGTAAAAATATAAAAAAGAGGCAAATGATGTCGAAGGATCGTCTTATGAATGGTTTATTTACCGTATCTTACTGAAACTTTCTTTGAACTTATACCTAAAATTGAAACTGTCTTTTTAACTTCTCGTTTTTTCAATGTAAATCACGATTAAAATCGGTCACACATATTTCTGCACATTCACTTTTTTTTCAATTTTGAGGCACCTTTACCATGTTTCACTTGAACATAACATTTGTATATATTTTTTTACGGCGAGGAAAGGTAATCTATTCATCTTCCTCTGTGACATTGGCTAATCTGACACCTAATAAAAGCTTTTCACATTTCGATGCGACTGTCTTAACCAATAATGAAATATTACGTCCAACACACGTTTATGTATTTTGTATGAGGTGATGCGATTAACTTATAATCTACCGCTCTAATCCGTTTTTATGGCGTCGGGCTTGCCCGATCGTCATCTAGCGATCAGTCTGGTTTATGCGACCGCACGTGTCAGTGGATGCATCCGCAACAGAAAATAGCAACAGCTGTAAACCAATTTCTTTTAAAACGTTCACAATGAATAATAGCTTGAATATAAAATTAAATCAATTGTATCTTCAATTAATACTACTACAAAACAACGATATTATGTTTAATTTTTACGCAAGAAAAACGTTATGGTTGTTGCGGATGAATTTCTACTGAGAGGGTGCGTCGAATGACATGAATCACATTTTGGGACCGATTACT
>PRKT01000495.1:116994-204522 GCA_003671525.1 Saccostrea glomerata
TGATTTACCATCATAACTGTTTCTACGTGTGATTTCCCAATTTTGAAAGAAAAATACATTACAACCCATTTCGGTGTTTCATTCCATTTCGACATTTCCTTTCTGCAATACATCAGATATAAACAATACTGTTTATGATGACAGAAAAACAATGCTGCCATTTAATTTTTAACTAAGGATTAGAAAAAGTCGTAAATTTTGTCTTTTAAAATATTGGACGGTTAGACGATTTTTTAGATACTTTTTTAAATGTGTCTGTCTTTTTTCATTCTAACAATATTTACTTTAAAACGTGACGTTTAGTTGTGACGCGGCGACACCCCCTATGTTTAATGTTTAAAACATCTATAAAATGAATTCAATTGAACATTATTAAATGAAATTTTCAATTTTGATTAGATTTATGTTTATGCATCTTTTGGTGCATTATATTTGATAATATGACGCCAAATATTAAAGATATGGACACAGTGACATTACTTTTGGATCAACCCTCGTATATCCATTTCCTCCATTTGTTTACCGCGCCTTATCGTAAGTCGATCGTACTTGTAACATTAGAGTGATGGTTGTAGTTAAGATGCAATCACTATACAACAGAACAACACTCTGACAATGGCAATTAATTAAAATGATTTATGAAACCCTTCATATGTCTTCGATTGACTGAAAAGAAATTAGATTGATATAGACATGGTAGAGGATGGACATTTCTGACGATGTCTGGTCAATTCGAACCAGGACACAAGGCTATCAGGCCCTATATTGTATTTGTGTTAAGACTATTTTTTTTTTAAATTTTATTATTATGTTACCGGAGTCACTCACTTGACCTATTTGCAGATCTTTTGAAATTGTTTTTCTTGTTCGACGCCATTGAAGCCTTTCAGGCTTTTGATTTTTCTTAGTTATTATTTCAAAACATACATGTATTACTTTCTCGATATATCGAAAATAAAAATATATATATGACTCGATTTCCCCTGTTCCCTACAATTCAGAGACGTAGAATCGTTTGAAAAGAGGGTGAGGGACAGTCAGAATAAAAATTTAATTCACCATAAAAAAAAAGAAGTGGGGATTATCAAAACTCGAATCCAATTTCGCCGTTGGGGAGGGGTTAGATCAGACTTTTTGCATTATCAATTTTTCTTAATTAAACATAATACATTGCCTTTTGTCATATAGTGCATTAATTCGACTATGCTGCAATAAAAAATTGGGGGGGGGGGGGGGGGGGGGACTTTCTATGTAACACCCCCCTCCCCAATGCTACTTGCGTGCGACTGTAATATAGTAGTATTTTTCCTTCAATGTAGAAAATTTGAGTTTGTTTCTTAATTCCTTTCCTTAGAGTCATTCTGGGATTATGATATAAACTTCAGTATTTCGATTTCAACGGAAATTTAATAAATGTCGAGATATGAGGGGTATTTAGATACATGTACATGCAGCAGAGTTGAAGATTTCAACGTAAAAGAAGTTTTATTTACTTCATATCATGAATTGATGAGTAGTCAGTGAAATTTATTTCACGCTCATTAAAGTTTTGCACGAACGTCCTTTTTTCCGCAATGAACATCACCAGTGCTAAAAATTTATTTTTTCATTATTCTAAAATTTAGACTTCTTTGTTGTCTAAAGTTTGAAGTGCATGGTTTATGCTTTTAAACATTTTTATAACTTTTGAAAATTCCACCCGTAACTACTTATTCTTTTTTATCTATCAGTGATTTTCAAAAGATGTCGCCATATCTGATATTAGCCAGAAATTCGTACGTCTTTTCGCTTGCTGCAGAACTGTAGCTCTCGGAAGGAAATATTCTGACAGAGAACTACAGTTCCACCCATTGAAAAAAACTGTATATCTATTTCGAACAAAAAAGTGCGCCATTTCTCTATTTATTTCTCCATGTTATAAAATGCCATCTCCAAATATTACAAACTGTGTGTTCATAATATATCATTTCACTGTTTTCACAACAAAACATCCCTTATAATTGTTGTTAAAAGCCCTCCTGGCCCTGATATTGAGATCATCGAAAATTTCGTTTATTTATACTGCTATTTTGGTTTGAAAGATATTCCGTCCAACACACTTCGTGCAGATGTCAACTACGAGAGTATTGTATAGAGGAGTAAGGTATTTTCTTTTAAATCTATCTTTTTCGGGATTGAGGTAAGAATTTGGAAGAATTAATCCAGAACTAAGCGCAACCTTTTGTGCGCAATAAATATAGTAATTACCATGGGTGGCACTGTACGTAGCTCTCTGGTCTTCCGGTTTTTTTTTCTTCGGAAAGCTACATTTCTTCAGCTATCTTTTCGCTTAATCTATAATGGTTTTTTTCCTGGTTTATAAATATCCTCATTCATAATATCACTGTCGATGTATTATTGTTAATTTCTTCAAAATTGGGTATAATGTTTTTGGGAAAAGTCAGCTATTTACAATTCAGTTTCGAGTGGGATTTCATTCATGCATTTCATCGGAACAATTTAAGTGAAATATGTATTCATTGGATCATTTTGATTTAGTTTTTGAAAAATTTCTCAACCGTATTTTTTTCCTTAGCATATTCTCTTACTGTTGATTTAGTATAGAATTATTTATTGTTAATGTAGAAGGTTTAATTGGATCTCCCATGTTTCCATAATATATATCCAATCAAAGAGGGGTTTTTGTTTTTTTTAATCTTGAACTTTAACCGGTTGTCTTTTTATTTGGAAATTTTGTTGGCTTGTCTATTTATTCCCCTTTTTTACACACATTTTAGAATCGACAGTTCACAGTGGGCTGGCTATCAATACACATTAGTATGATTCACAATGGAATAAAATTAAAATGGCTAAATACATTATAAATTATGGTACAAATTTAAAAAAAAAAAAAGAAGCGCTTATAAGAATGGTAATACCTTATATGCATAGATTGCTCTCTCTCTCTCTCTCTCTCTCTCTCTCTCTCTCTCTCTCTCTGAAAAAAGTACAATGGCGTGTATGGAATATTCCTTTTCATATAAAGACTTCTTAACATGAATTAATTAATTAAAGCATTTGGAAATTTCTCTAAAACAAATATGCAGCATCTTTAATTTAGTCATGAATAGACATCGTTTTAATCGCTGTTCCTAAGAAGGTGCATGTCCAATGTCGCGTATCAATCAACATCAAGTTAAATACATGTACTTAAACAAAACTATGAGAAAATTCACGTATTGAAGAGTAATAATACTATAATATGCTATATACTATACCATATACCTATTGAAAATGTCCGCATCAAATTTTATATTTTTGTTACACTTTACAGATTAATCTAATTTTATTTCTAGATCACGAAACACAGTTGACATTTTTTTTTTTACTTCCGTGTTTACAATACCGCAACTTTGACGTCGTTTTCTGAGCATTGTGACGTCAAAAGATAAGGGCCCTTTTCTCATGACGGCAGTCATATGGTTTAATATCTTTGGAGCAATTTTATAACTCTTTTAAATTTTTGTAGCTGCAGAGGGTTGTAACTTTGAACATAGAAATTTGAAAGCTCTTTGAAACTGCCGTCCCGAGAAAAGGGCCCTTTAGGTCAAATTTTCATAAATTTACTTTTTGGTAAATTTTGATAGCCGGACTCTTTCTAAATGCAAATATACATAAATTTTGAAAATGTCTCACTTTTTCAGTATTTTATAAGCATTTTAGTACATGTAAGGCGCACCAAAACAACTTTGACGTTATTCACTGAAAACGTAATGACGTCGACTGCGTCTAATTCAATTTCCGAAAATTCATAAAATAACGCTACTTAAATAAACTCAATCGTTTTGAGAATTATAAACTTGAGAAATTTATTTTTTAGTTCTTATAGGCGACTAGTATGTGACTATTCCTAAGGGATTTCGTATATTATAACTATTTTCATACTATTTTAGAGCAGATCTTTAGTAATATCGTACAGGGGGGATCGGTGTCTAGACAAAATCTAGGAAAGGTTTATAATATATTCAGTAGAAAAATTTGAGATTATACTTGTTTTAATCCATACGAATTATTCTTTTGATATAAAATAATCTTACTCAATTTATAATACATGTATATATTAAGCACTTGTACATGTAACACTCTTGAAAACATTAAAAGAGAGAGAGAATTCCAGAAGGACACCGCGCGCAAAACGGGGCATCCCCCTCGCAAAAAAGCACTTCGATTCCGATATTTAAAAGAAAATAATTTTCTTCACTCACTTTCACACACACGTAACAATTTCCCCTATAACTTTTAGGATAGGATCAAAACACCATATATTTTCTGTATCGCCGAAAAATGAGAAATAAATGCATATAAACCAATATATGTAAACTTGTTATTTCGTTTATAAAAAATTATGAATGCATGAATTGAATTGATGTTCGCTTCTTCCATGAAAGCAGATTCTTTTTAAGTTTACTTTTTTGAATATTTTGTTAACAATGTTAAAAGAACTTTTATATAAAACTCAAACAATGTTACAGTTACCAAGTTTATTATATACAAAACACATATTGGATCATGGGGACTGACAACCGACTTACAATACGTTAAGAAAACTGATCTATCTCCAGGACAATTGGAGATAGGCAAAGTATACATGGTAACACATAAGAATCAAACAAGTAATAAGAATGCACGACTGTTAAAATATATATTCAAATGTAGAAAACAAACATACATATAGAAAACACACACATTAACCCCCAGGAGAAAACTTGGGGATTATTGGTTAAAATATGGAAAAATTTTAAAGAATTTGTAATATTTGTACACCAAAACAGAATTTGTAATATTTGTACACCAAAACAGCTAAACATAATTGTATGTCAGCGTGAAAGAATTACAAGCGTAAGCTTGATTGAATGTCATACGTCAGCATGACTAGCATAAAAGAATCAATGCGTAAGCATGATTAAATGTCATACGTTAGCATGACTGGCATGAAGAATACATGCGTTAGAATGATTAGATGTCATACGTCAGCATGACTAGCATAAAAGAATTACATGCGTAAGCATGAATGAATGTCATACATCAGCATGACTAGCATAAAGAATCAGATACATGCGTAAGCATGAATGAATGTCATACGTCAGCATGACTAGCAAAAATCAGATACATGCGTAAGCATGATTGGATGTCATACGTCAGCATGACTTGCTTGAATTACATACATAAAAAGGATAGTGATCGACTATTGTTAAGTGCATGTAACATTGCAGAAATGTAATAACTAGCATGATTGGAATTGGTGATATACATTTAGCATAAGAAGTGTAAATTTGACATAACATACGCAAGCACAATAACATAATGTCTAAAGATTACAGATCTTTACACATAATTTAGAGAAGATGTTAGCAAAAACTACTGCATAACAATATTACTAAAAAAAATATATGTACAAATGACAATCCCCAAAGGTAATTTCACAAGGTGTGTGGTGGGGAGGATGGTGGTAACAAATTTCCACAATGGCTACGAACGCTAAGATGGTGAAACTGAAAACGAGGCTGGGTTATAAATAAACAACGGATGAGGCCCAGATAAGGCATATCTACATTCATGTAACACAGAATAGCCATTGAGATGATTTATAAACATGAACAAAATGAATATGATGACAATTACTTATTCATATAAACTAAGATTATAACAATAATCTTTCATTATTACTATAGTTAACTATAGTAAACTATAGTTAACTATAGTTAACTATAGTATATTTTTGTTAGGGGAGGGGCAAAATAAGATACAGGATTCAGAAGAATTCGATAGACACTGGTCGTCCCTTTGACATTGATTTGAAAGAGGAATGATTTCCCTCCTTGGATCAATTTCTGTTGTCTGATGACTGTTCTGTATTTGAGGCAAAGTGTTATTTGGTAGCATTGAGCTTCCGTTTATCCTGCATGATGATCTAATAACATCCCAGTCTGGAAAAAATTCATTGGCAACATTGTGAAAAAATACAAATAGTTGATCACCAAGGCTGGTTTATTGTAATCCTTACCGATTTAATTACGCAATATCAGGAGTAAAACTAAATGTTACAAATTCGTAAATGAAATTAATCATCAGAATACTACATTTCAATTAACTCTTTTGTCAATTCTATTGTTTTTTGAGAATTAAAATTCGTAGACAAGCTTACAAATATTGGGACAAGATTAACTGAATACATACTGCAACTTTTTTCATCCTCTCCTCCTATGCAGTCGGGTTCAAGATCACAAACTTTGTCAAATGGAATGCACTCATCGCTAATATTACTACATTTGAATTCAATGGGGCTGCACTTTTCTGTTATTGAACAAAAATACAATAAAGAAATCATGTCCCTTCTAAGCTTTAAATTACATTTCATGATAAGTTTGTACCGTTTACTTTTTTAAAAAAAATTCTTAATGAAATAAATTCTAAATTTGATTTTTTAAGGATTCATAAACATTTTTAAAATATTTTACCACACATTCCGTCGGTGATTGTTATATTATCAATTAGGAGAAATCCATAGGTAGATCTTGGAAACATTCCACGGAAAACCACCTTCGATAAAAAAAAATAACAGAGTTGACAAGAATGGTAACGGAAGGCAAAATTATTCAGAATAATATAGCTTTACCTTGAATTTTACTCCAATAGGGAGCGCGACAGACGCACTGTTAAATATGACCACACGTGATTCGTGGAAACTTAAATGCTCAGTCAGATCATATGGCTTGAAGTAATTTTTAATATAACCCACAACAAGGGTGTTATCTTCAAAAGCCAAATAATCATACTGGAGACAGCGGTGATTCATTGACATTGCGATTTCTGGTGAGACTACGTCAGTGACCTGCATAACGATTTTATCGTCATGGTAATTCCTTGTAGCGGCAAGAACATCGTTTTCGTCAAGTTTCTGAAGCATTTCAAGAAACGAATGAGGAATCTTAGCTCCAAGCACTACAAGATAAAAAGGACAACTGTTGTAAAGATAATATCTTTGGCTAACTAAACATAATTAATGCTTTCATTTTTGATGTCTTCAAAAATACCATTTCTATTATATATACAACTAATGATTCATTATTATGATGGTACAGTATTGTTAATGAAATAATAAAAATGGAAAACATTCAAACACTGATCCTTTTAAAAACTTTAATGAAGATAAAAGCATCCCTTGTCGTCGACTTGTAACATCCAAAGTGAGCTCTCTGTCTGCGTCAGGTAATCAACGTACATGTATTAATAGACAAATAAGTGAGAAAATATTATATGGAATAGACAGTCACCATTCGCCCAAAGATAATGTTTTTTGCAATCAAGATCAAAATAAGATTGTAGATTTCTTGAGTAAATATCAACTTATTTATCTGTAGTCTGATAAGCTGTATCTGATTTTTGTCTATGTATCAATATATTTGAATATATTGAATATGATTTTAAATATTTCTGTTGTTGTAGGCATTCTGCACGCCTTTTTTGCCCAACTTCTTCAGTTTCCTTTAAGGCACGCCAAATTCACAAAATTTAGAGTTTCATAGTTTTACAACAGATAAACTAGGTTTGTCGATTGTTAATATAGTGTGCAAACCATAAACTTTTGATTAAGATAAGTTTAAACTATAGTTTATGAAGTTCCATGCTAAGCTAAATTTATCTTTTTAAAACAAAAAATAGATTTTATTGTAAATTTAGATTCTCATTTGTAAACTTTATAATCTACAACTATTTACAATGTTTTAGAGTTGTAAATAATAGTTATTTAAAACTTGAATGAAGCTATTATTATTGTGTAGATGTTTCACATTCGTAAATTATATAGATTTCGGTCTTAAACTATAGTTAACTACAAATTTCTACTCATAAACAATGGTATAATATTTAACAGACGTAAAGTGCAATTAACAATTGTAGACTGAAGTTTGGAGTGACAGACATTCATGTTTGTCAATCAAAGTCTTTTGACATAAACTATAGTTCTCACTTGAAAGATATAGTTATGATTTGATAAATATAGTTCAGGAATCTAAATGCATGTTCACTGTTAACGATAATTTTTTTGAAGCAAAAATTGTAGTTTGTAGTCGATAACCTACTTCACAACCTTTGGCTCATCTTTGTGAAGTTGGCGAGTCATAACTTATTTTGATGTTCTACTACTATAAAACTGGCAACTTACACTTTAAATTTGATTCCAGTGAGGCAGTATTTATTCTCTGCCATCCTACTGCATTTTGAAAATCGTCATGGCTTTTGCAAAGTCCGTGGTTTCCTCTCCATCCACAAAGAACAGCATGTGTTCGTAACTGTACAGGAGTCTTATGTGATGTCCAACCACAATTGTCTATATCAAAACCACATGCCACTGTACGCAAAGAAAATATTTTGAAATTGAGAGATTTTCAATGGAATTTATCTTCACTGCTGCAAGCCTAAAGTCTGAAGTATTACAAATATGTTTAGCATTCAATATACAATGGCACTCTCTACCATAGGCTCATACATTCACCTCTGTCGTTGGCTCGCGTATACACAGTGTTAAACACGAGAAATAGTGCGTTTGTTTTAATTCATTACAATTCAATTTCTTTGCTTATGCCTGAGTTTTGAGATAGATATTTATCAAATCAATCAAGAACTATTAATTTAAATTGAAACAATAGTTCAAATATCACGTTTTATACGGTATGTCAAAAATCTTGACGTGAGCCCATTGCAGAGGTGTCTGAGAGAGGAACGAACGACAACTCTGCATGGGAGATTGATACAATGGTTGGCATTAACATGTTGTTTACTTTATGCATTTATTTGAAAAGAAGAAACCAAATAAATAATCACATTGTTTTTATATAAATCAAAACTTTCAATATGTTTGTTGAAATTTTTAGCGTATAAAATGTGATAAGAAAATACATGTAAGACGCTGATACCTTATTCGATTTGTTAGAACTACCTTTAGAGATAATCACATGATTAAAAGTTTAATCCAAAAATGAATAAACATACCGGTGCCATCATCGAGGTCCTCCATAGCACCGTGACACTGTACAAGGACAACAGCAATGATAACTAGATGGTCGATTGTGTGTCTTCTAATCATTTTCTCCATACAGGTACAGGATTGAATGAGACAGAATAAATTAAGAACCAAAGTTATAGTCAGTAATTTTGTAGCTTTCTTGGTCGTCTCTCAGCTGTTTCCATCAATATAAAAATATATAATCAATAAAGAACTTCTAAATACTATGACACGCAAATGTTTTTTAATACTAGAGCAATTCTTGTATTAACCATGTATTTTTTTTCTCAACATTAATTATTGTCTGGTATAAACCGTCTAATAAAAACCTGCATATCTAACAAACGAGAGTGATTCCTTAGTTTCCTTTAAATTGTGAAAAAAAAATTACAAAATTAGATGAAAAAAATTATCTTATTAATTTAAATGATATGAAGCTTACCATATCAATTTAATTAGGATTCGCCCATTTACGTCAGATACAAAGACAGTCGAATGAGATCTACTCTACATGTAATTGCATATTTGGCCTTCTTAGCTCCTGATCCTTTGCTTGACAAAATTTGTATTCCGGTAGAATGATCAAGAAGTTAACACTCCTAACTTATCCGAGAAAAAACAAGTAGAATAGAAATATTTATTTTCATTTCAGAACGTTACATTTTCAAATTTTAGTCCGCGCTTTAAATGTTAATAAATTATCAATTTTTAAAATAAATGTTGTTTTTAAAATCCACTTCTAGATATCTTTTTAAAAATAAATCAGTAATTTTATTCAGATAAAAAAAATGGTTAAAGATTATATTTTAATGTAGTACTAATTTAAATTAAACTGAATATAGTAAAAGCAAACATAAATGAAAATAAATAAAAATAATAAGATTTTTCTTTCCATGTAAAGGTTAAATACAAGAAATACATGTTTTATTTCTTAAAAATAAAATCAAGAAAAAAAGAACTAAAACATTATGATATGGACACAGTTAAATTCTAATAGATTGTAAGACGATTTTGTCTCCTAAGACTTTTAATGAGAAAGTCCGGAATTTCTAAATTGATTTTAAAATATCAAGTTGAAATGAAGTGAAAATCATTTTTTTGATACCTTTAAGGTAATATCAATTTAATTTGGTTTTCGAGAATATTAAAAGTATAATGTTTTTGAGAATTTTGTCTTCCTTGTAAAGGAAACGATGACTACAATTTAAATTGATTTCCACTGCAGGATTAAATCTAAGACCATGTACATACAGCTATAAAAAATAACCTTATAAAAAAAAGACCACTTATTATCTTAATTACAATTACAAATAATGATCTGTTTTATCCTTTACCGTGTCTGAGAAAATTGTATCTGTTTCGTTTATTAAGCAAATCATTTAAGGAAAAGTAGAAAGATTAATTTGTTTTAAGGCATAACTTTAAAAAATCGATTAACAAAATCCACATCCCGTATTGGCTCTTAGAAAGAGGAAATTATAAATGAAAAATTACGAGGAACTAACTAAAGCGCAATTAACATCTAGATTATCAAATTACCTTATTACTTTGCATCTTAAATCGTGTTTCATAGTACTAGTTTTAAAAAGGATTAAAACGAATTAATTGTTTACTGTTGCTAAACAGCGTCTCTTTGAAATTTGCAAATGTAATAAGGAAGGTTTTTATAAAATTGTCAAAAATATTAGCTAATAAAAGATAAAGTATGAATCAGATAACGTAAAAAAAGGAAAACTAATAGATAAACTAGATGTACTTTATACTTTGAATTGACATTTTCAACTTTGTTGCAAAACAGGAACCCTTGGTAGATTTCTTGAGATAAAAATATTACACTCTTTATTCCTTTATAATTTTTTTTGAAATTTTAACTAAATGGAATTTTAAAAAAACACAGAAGTTCAAAAGGACTATATTTTGTGGTATTCTAAACCGGAAAGTGTGAAATAAGAAATTTTTAATGTCATCAATTTTTAAACAGCATTCATATTAATTTATTTGGATAGAAAATTATCTAGTATAACGAATAAATGCTCGTTTGAATTTTTCTTATCTTTTTAAACAAAAAGTTTGCTTAAGCACAGAATTTATATTTCAATTTTAAATTTAAATTTTCACTATGAATAGTTTTCTATTATCATTTTTCAAGCTTTTGATTTAATTAACAAATGAAATACCATAAGACTTTAATTTTATAATAGAAATGATAATTTCTAAAGCAATAAAAATCTACATTTTGACAATGATAGGCACTACTTTGAAAAACATTTTTATTTAGATTCAAGTCATTTATTCAATAACGTACAACATAATAGTGAGGTAAAACTTCCGTAGAAGGCCTCTGGTAATACCTCACCTTGGGTGCCAGGAGCTTCCTGAATCGGTATTAATTTTTTTCCAATATATGATCACAGAATTATATCCAATCGAAAAAGGAGGGGGAATATCATTATCGACATTTCATTTTCATACATATACATGAATATATCATTAAAACACATTTTGAACGATTTCTATATGTATCAAAGCATAAGTTTAACACAAATAGAAGCATGACCCTTGTTCCAGTGGAAATTGCGTAAAAAAGGGAAAAAGTCTTTCAATGCCAATGTAACTAGTATAAAGGGCCTGGTCACACTCCAAAACGGGTCTTTTTATGTATAAAAAAGGTTTAAACAACATCAATATGTAGAGTATTTTGAGAATAAAATTAGAGGATAAAAACTAATGAGAATGAATGAATTTTGCAAATACATTAATATTTTTTTCTCATGTGCCTTCAATAATTTTAATATAAAAAAAAATAAATCGAAACATTACATGTCAGTAGAAGCATTCCTTCTAAAGTAAACAAAATTGGAAATATTCATATGTTAAGAATATTTGAGATGAAAATATAAGAACCAAATTAATGCATGAATTCAAATTAAACATATATTTGACGAAATCCCTGGATCTTTAAAGACGTGAATTGCTTAAAATCTCTTTGCAAAGTGAAATGCAACCAAAAATGTACATTAACATTTCCAATACTCATTATGAAGTTTTGATATTTATTTCATATCACGATTGACATGTTTATTGACAGCAGAAAAAATCCGATAACTTTAATTTGTTTTTGCTAAGAATTCTCAGTAACATAACTGACTTCAGAGCAATTGCAGATGAAGATGTTGCTGATCATTTGGTGGCGAATTACTCTTATTATCACAGTTTCATATGGACTAAGTGAGTTGTATACAGCGAAGGATTACGCTTCAGGTAAGTACATTTTCTTTTAATTTGATTCGACCCATGCATATTTATAGTAGCCATCTTCTATGATTAAAAAAAAACTACACTAGTACTCTCTTTGGTTGAAAGTTGATCATAATAAAGAAATTGAAACTTTAATGTGGTATATAGTAAATTATAAAAGAATTACTAGTATTCATGAAATTTTCAAACGTTTCTTAGAATCTGTGAATTTTTCATGCCTCTCTTAGAAACTGTTAGTATAAAAAGAATATGCTCTTGCATATCGAAAGATTGGGAGATACGTGTATACTGTAGATTCCTAATTATACGTAAGGAATTAATTTCCAAGCGTAATTTCGCGAGAAGCATCGCTTGTCAAAAATATAACTCGCTTTTATTTTGATGGTGCTGAAATCTATGAAAATTCTGCTGATAAACCGTCCATTCGCGAATTATAATTCTCGCGATTTGACGTCAAAGAGCCAGTTCGCTAAAGAAAGAACTCGCGAAAAATAAGGAATCTACAGTATATCCATATGCAGTTGTTGATACTATATGTGTACATAAAAAAGAAAATTAAACAATAAATATTATAAATAGATAAGGACAAACACCTTGAAAAAGAAAAAAAAAATGTCACCTTGATTTTTCCCCTTCGTTGATAAATACAAGCAATACGTTTGTTTCAAATTTGTTTGAAAGTTTCGCTATATTAAAACAAACTTTTGTATGAAAATTAATTGATTTGTAAAATAGGATGTTACAAATTGTATTAAAGGTTTATTTCAATCTGACTAAGACAATGTAAGGCAGGCAACTTCTTAAAAAAAGTTTTCCCAAGCATTAGAAAAATTCTTTTAAAATATTGGAACTATAGATTTCTTATCTAGCTGTGGTTTTCCTAATTTTTCTCAAACAATTCCATTTATTAATCTGATTTTTTGTACATGTTACAGCTCGACTCATTCCAGTAGAATACTCAATTTTAACTTCTTCAATATTCTCCTATATTTGTTTGTTTGTGTAATGTCCATTTTTATTAAAATAATTATTATCATTCGGTTTTATTTCAAACCAATTGTAATCCCTTTGTTTACATATTTTTTAATCAAATATTTCGTGCGTCTCATAAATACATAGGGCTCTCGGCAGGTCAGACCAGTCGACAGGGGATGCTTACTCCTCCTTGGCACCTGCTCCCACCTGTGGAATTTTTGGATGTCGTGTCTTCTACAGAGCTTCGTATTCTTTGTAGGATTTTTGGTGATCAATCCCGGATCGCTCTATCATTTGTAAAATGATACACTTTTTAAACTTTTGATTTGAATCCTTAATCTAAAAAGATGTGTTTTCAGTCAACTGTAATTTTGAAAATGGAACGTGCGGATGGACATGGCAAAAGGATACGGTAGCTCTCAATAAAATGACGCCCCTGTGTGGAGCCGACGGTAATCTATTTAATTGTGGTAAAGGATACCATGTCCAAACTGCAACTTGGTGGAAGCGAATACGAATTTCCTCAGCTGTAAAATATTTAAATTGTAGGTATTTCTTCAATAGTGAAATTCCTTATACCCTTTATTCTTAAGCTTGCTGAAGAGACATCAATATATATGTAATTTTTTCATTTTTAAATAATTGATACAATTCTAACAATGCATGTTTAATTAACATAGTAAAATCAAACAGATCTTATCCCTTTTTATACTATTACGCACATAAAATGAATATAAAAGAAAACTAGTACTGGTATAAGTTTCCCTCCTTTGCATTTTTAGATGAGTATATTTTAATATTTCGTCTATTCTGCAGCTCTAGTTGGGCTAAAGGTTACTAATTCTACCCGTAAGCAGCTGGAAAGACTTGAGGACAACTACGTCCTAATATCGTCAATAAATTACAGCAATACATTTATCTATGTTCACACCATGGACGCAGTCAGTATAGAGATCCCGCTTGCAATAAGAAGCCATCGATGTCTTCATTACAGCTACGTTGTATTTGGCCCTGAGGCCGCGCTAGTCGTTGCGTACATAACTAACTATCTACAGCCTTATTATCTTTGGGAATTTTTAAACGTACATGATAAGAGTTCTGTGATCAAGTTCAGAAGAGCTTCTGCGACTCTTCCCCTTGGAACCAACTTTAAGTTAAGGATAAGTGTTTCGTGATATTTCGATTTAATCATCCTTTTATGTTACTCATTATACTTATAGTAAACAAAATTGATATCTTTATATTTATAAAAATATTGTATGCAGAAAAACTGTGTCCCAACTTTATATTTGCTATTATTAAACAAGACTGCTAGCAACTGATTTATCACCAAGTAGATCCTTCTATCTCATATAACAATCTTAATAATGTTTTTTATATCAACAGGTGGTTTTTCGAGCCTACTTTTATATTTGGCCTCGAGCTACTTCTTTTGTCCTCCTCGACAACATCTCTATTACAAAGGGAATTTGTAGTAAGTATATGATAATAAATTGTGATAAAGTAAAATCAAATATTTTTGTGGGGTCAATTTTTCGAGGTCTGAGGGAATAAATATTGGTTTATAAGGACTTGTTTCGTAGTGGATATAAATTCATAAGTCTCTCCATATCTCGAAAACAACGAAAATTAAACTCAAGAAAATTCATGATTACACAGTACTAAAGACTATAGATATATGCTTTACAATAGTGATTTGAGATCCTTGTATAATTAACTTGTGAGTCAATACCTTATATAGTTTAAAATCAGAAATAAGCTATCATCTACAGTAATTTTTTTAAAGATAATTGTTTTTGTTCTTCAATGTGCAGGTAGGCCTATATATTATTGTAAAAATTTGTAAATTTTGAATGGCTATTTAGATTTTAGACATGGAAGAGGACCATCTAAGTTTTTGGAACTTATCCAATCCAATTGACATGATGTCAATACAATATGTTCAAAACAATTTTTTTTAGAAAGAGCAACAATTTGCATTGAATTTGTATGATTTTAAAAACATGCAGTCCTGATGAATTCAGATGCAGCGCTGACCGGGATGAATGTATCCCATTAGAAAAAGTTTGTGACCTTTTTTCTGATTGTCTGAAAGGAGAGGATGAGACGCTTTGTGGTGAATATTATTCATAGTCTTTTTTTTTTACCCATTTTTAACAGGAAAGACATGTTACAGTTTTCTCAACAATTCCATAAAATATTATTCAATCATATCGTTTGTCATTTGTTTAGTTGCCTTTGTGAGGACAACATAATTTTTACAAAATAGAAATTAAGAATTATTGAAGCACAAAGGCAGCTATCCTCTTCAGCACATGTTTGAGAATTTGAGAACCCAATCTGATGTGAACATTTAATCAGAATTTCCGTTTTTCTGTTCGTGTCCCCTCCCCCAAATATTTGAGTTTTCTAATTAATATACATATACAATGTATATCATTTTTTAATTTCAGGGAATATCAGTAGATCCCTATGCAGTCAAGACCAAGCATTTATTTCTCAGAATTTATGCAGACCACGTGAGGAAGATCACACACAATATACCCCTTCTACAAATATTTGCAGTGACTGGGATCAATGCCCCTTGAATTATTCGAGCACTTGTTTTCTACATTGCCCTTTTAACTGTTCCTGTATTAGTTTGTCTGTTAGTTGTTCGACTTCAAATGCCCCAGTTTATGCTGTCTCTGTATCTTTCAATGGTTTACTGCATGAAAATCTAGTAATAAGTGATAGTCTGTTTCCAAACCTGAAACGAATTGTCATCACAAATTCTATAATTGGTTCTCTTAATATTAGCAAAGAACATATTGAGATAATGTCCATCCAAAACAGTAAGATTACAAATGTTTTCTTTCTTAGAAATTCCTTCCGATACATAAATATCAACGAATCTTCATTTGAAAACATGTACTTTTTTCATTATTTTAGAAGGTATACCTTTGATATCTTAGAATTCAATGTTCAGAAAAGTTATTTGAATAATACATTTGATTTCGTTGTTCCATATTATTTATGGAATAACTTTACATTCGAATCCCATGTTCTCACTGATTTATTGAACAAAACGGACTCTAAATTAAAATAGAAGAAGGAAAAGGTGTCCATATAAAAATGGTGGAAACAAGGGGATTTCATCACATGTTCGAGAAAGTTCGTTTTACTGTGGTTAATTTTAGTAATAGTTATTTAACTGATCAGCCAGATACATACTATGAAACATATACGCTTGTTTTAAGCTACAATCGTTTAACCGCATGGCATATTCTGTCTTTAATTCAAGTTTTACATCTTCAGCATAACTTGATAGTTTCGATCAATCATACCATTGACCTTGGCATATCCGAGGCTTTTATTATCTTGATTTATCGTATAATAAGATTGAAAGAATAGCCAATAATGATTTAGCTGTCTTAAACAACCTCATGTATCTTAAACTTCAACACAATGTCATAAGTTATATTCATCCAAGAGTATTTTTAAAATTATCTGAGCTGATATATTTAGATTTATCAAATAATCAACTAAGTGACTAGGAACGTAGCCATTTTATTCATCTCTTAAATCTTCGCTATCTTTATCTCCGAAATAATAAACTGAGGGTAATGGAAGGGATGTTTGATGGTCTCATGAATATTCAGTATATGCAAGTTAATTCCTACACCCTCTAATGTGCACAAACAAAGGCTGTCAATAAAATCCAGTGTTTGGCACCCGTAAACGAAATTTCCTCCTGCAACGATTTAATAGACATACCTCTTCTCAGTATAGCAATATGGTATATGGCCCTTCTAGCTGTCTGTGGAAATTTGTTTGCTACATGCCATAAACTGCTTTTGCTAAATAAGAAATCAAGTTTATGTAAACCATTCGATATTCTTTCTATCAATCTTGGTTTGGCAGACTTTCTAATGGGTGTTTATCTTTACATCATAGCAGGAGCGAATTTAAAATTCAGCGATCGCTATGGTTTTGAGGATTTTTTGTGGAGAAATAGTCCTTTATGTACTTTTGCCGGTGTCCTAGCTACTCTATCTAGTGAAGTATCTGCTCGTTTTGTACTGTTAATCACCATTGACAAAATTTTGGCCATTCGATTTCCATTTGCATTGCTGAATAAGAAAATGAAGATTGTAAAGACCGTTTCCATGTTAGTGTGGATGGTTTCTTTCTTGCTGTCATTGTTTCCCTTATTTGGGATTGAGTACTTTAAGGATTTTTACTCCGGTTCTGGAGTATGTATATCTTTACCTCTATCAGTTCTCCGGAAACCTGGATGGGAATATTCCATGATATATTTATGGATATTGTCCGATTTGATACGAAGGCGCGCCGACAATAGTTTTCCCACAAACGAATAGAAATAAATATAGCAAAATCCCTAATGGCGGTTGCAATTACAGATGTGATGTGTTGGGTTACCATTGGAACTATAGGTAAGGAAGTGTTAACAAGTATTTTATACTTAGGTACATTGCAATATAAAAAAAATTATTCATGCGCATTCAATTAAATTTAGTAATATAAGTTCAATCGCAACATATGGTATATAAAACAGTTTGTTTCACGTGTATTTAGAAATTTCACGAACGTGGCCAAATTAAATTGCTTGGACTTTGAAAATAATGCATTATGGATATTTTAAATTGCATTTACACAATTTGGTATGGATTATACGAAAACAAACCTTTTCCAAGACAATTTTAATTTTTGCGTTTGCTACCATAAAAATCTAATGCGATATGAAAGCGCTGAAATGTATTTTCAGTTCTCAACAACTCTCTTATTTTATTTTGAATATTTTATTTTCTTTAAAAATTATTTATCTGATTTTGTAGGGTTTCTGACGTTTATGGGAAATGACGTCACCAATAAGGTGTACGCCTGGGTCATTGTCGTAGTTCTCCCTATAAACTCGGCACTGAACTCCCTCATCTACCTGTTGTATGTGATTATGAACCGTGGTGAAGAACAGAGATGTGGTTCAAAAACTGATGAACAGGTTGTTCTAAATATATTCATGGTTGTTAATCTTATCTACATGTACATGTTGGTTGTGTTTTTCACGAAATGATAAACAAGTACATGCATGATTTTAATTTTTTTTATTCAAACACACGTTTTTCATTATCTTTCTATAAATAAAAAGGATGTTTTTGAATAGATAAATATTTTGTAATTGTAATCTTTTCAGAGATCTTCGTGGACATCAAGTTTCACAAGTAACACGAAAACAAAGGGCGGATCGAACAAGTATCAGGTATTTCCTTTTAAAATTTCTTTTGAAATGCTTACAATTGTTTTCAAAAAATGTCTTTTTAAACATTGATATGTTTTTAGGTATCAACATCGGGTGGAAAAAGAACCAATTTTGTCAAGCCATGGATCGAAAATGATGAAAAACAAAGGAATTCGAACATACAAGTAATTTCTTTGCAACGTCTTAAAGTCGATTAAGATTTTCTTTGCTTAAATAAAAAAATTGTTGATATGTTTTTTGGTATCAACATCGGGTAAAAGAGGGACTAATTTTGTCAAACCATGGATTTAAAATGATGAAAAACAAAGGAATTCGAACATACAGGTCATTTCTTTGCAACGTCTTAAACTCGATTAAGATTTTCTTTGCTTGAATAAAAAAAATGTTTCATTTTTGAAGATGATTTGATCTATTCTATGGTTATATTTTGATGGAGAAAGCAATCGTTTTGCTCTAAGCCAAAGATATACATGTATACGTATGTAACATAGAAATAGATTATGATACTGTACGTAAATATTCAGTGTTTGGTAGTATATACGATATTACAATATTTGCGAGCTATAACTCAAAGTGTCACTTTTTATATTGCCTTGATTTGCTCTTTTGTTTGTGTACATGTATACCTGTAAACTTTTTATAATAATTAGATCGCTCAGAAAAGTTATATCACGAATTTCATAATTTATACTATCATGTTTAAACACACATCAAAACTTCCTAAGATTGAACAATTTTGCTTAAATTTGAATATAATTCAAAAGCATGTAACCACATATAAAAAAGAAATAACAATATATTTATTCTTTGGTTTCCTTGCTTTTATCCTTGCCGTGGAAAGGTTCTAAGGAATAGTCTTAAGATATGACTTGCACATTGGCAACCTTTCTGGCTTTCGTACAGAATTAAAAAAAAAACTATTGAACAGGTTTAATGGTACCAAAGTGTAATTCAGGTCCTTTTAAAACATCAAGACAGCCTTCTTTTACAGATTTTGTCGAATATTTTTACAAATCTCAATGCTTTTCCCATGTAAAATGCTGATAAAATGGACCTTTATTATTTTAACCAAAAGTTTTCTCTAAAGTCCATTCATTTCATAAAGTTCATCAATAAAATACATCGTTGTATCTTCATTTTCGTTGGATGCATATACTTTCAAAGTGCAAATATAGAAACAAGACACAGAAATACCAGCACTGTTCTTCAGTTTTGAGATACTTCCCTTAAAATCTAATTAAGCAGTTGCTAGTGAAAAAAATTTAGTGTGTGCTTCAATGGTCCACAAAATTATATAAAAAAGAAACATACAAGGCTTACAAAGGTTATGTAAAGTCAGGTATTATGATTTTCATATTATACTTCAGACTTCTGTTATTGCCGTATACCGAGAATACATATATTCCTGTGAAATTGTCATATGTCTCAATTTCATATATCCGCATCTTCGCTAACCGGGGTTTCTGATACGCTACTCTTCTCATAAACCCTTGCCATAGGGTGCTCTGGAAAAAGGGATTGTTTTCGTCATATGATCCAAAATTTGATCAGGTACGCTCGAATCTGCACAAATTGTATCATCAACAGAAATAAATAACGTATTCAAGTCATCAAAGATTTAAAAAGAATAAACAAGAAGAATGTATTGATTTTTATTTTTTTTTTATATTAAGTGCAAATCTACATATTTAATATAAATTCTTATTCAATCTTGCACATTTTTGCTGACAACATATCTATTCATAGAATAGCATGCGATTGTTCTTGATCTGCGTTATTCATTCCCTAGAGTGATGAGTCAAAAATATGTCCCGAATGCAGATGTCGTAAATTAAAAAAAAAAAAAAAATGGCTGATTGGTCGTCGATCGATTTCAATCCCCTCCAATTACAATAACGCAATTTGAGAAAAAATCCAAACTTTTTTAAACACAATATACCAATTTAAGGGCTTATGAGGAGAGAAGGGAAACAAAAACCCGTGGCTAGCGAAGATGATATTTATTTGCAAATCATTCAATTCTAATCTTTTTTTTTTCTAAATTTACAAATTACCCAATTTTTCTTAATTCAGCAACTAGATTTTAATTCATTCTCTAATACATGGCTAAGAAGATTTGAAGCCTTTTAAAGGTGCGTGGACACAGATTTGAAGTTTATGTTTTCTGTATAATATTACGACTTATATATTTTAATAGCATTTCACACAAAAATAAATCAAAAACCTTATTTCATCCCAAAAGTTATCTTAAAGTTATAAGAACTTCAATATTTTTAGACACATCCTTGCCCTTTGTGAACTATAATCTAACCATGTGCATTTCGGTTTATTTTATTCCAATATATGCATAAACTTGTACTTACCGACTGTCAAAGGTCCTGTCAAGTTTGTTAAATATAATCCAATTAAAACACAAAACGAGTTATTCCAACAGATATAAACACCACATTGCACCAGCATGTGCTATTTCATTTGGCAAACCTTGGCTTTTTTCCGTCACCTTGATCATATGAAGTACGAATCGGCCAAGGTGTGCCGAGTGGTGCTATCTGGGTCACGCAAACCAAATGTGATCTAGAGATTTTCAAAGAGGTGTTCACATGCATGATTAGTATAAGAACGAATTTTAATTCATCACATAAATGATGTTTTAACATAATTTTGTCATCTAGGCCTATTTCAGAAAACGTGTGTGTGAGGGTGTGTGTGTGTGGGGGGGGGGGTGAGAAAATAGATATAGAAAGTTCCAATTTTATGGGCAAAAAACTAACATCATTAATTAAGTTATTCTGTTATTTCAGACAGGTAAGTATATAAAATACATATAGGAGGTTCATTGGTCACCTTAGAACGTATGCTCGATTTGACAAATACATGTATTGGGTAAATTATAGAATTATTCTGATTTTTTCCTTGGAAATCCCAATATGAAGGAGTTTATATGTTAAGAGGCAAACATCTTAGTTTGGGTATAACTGTCTCATGACAGCATCTAGTTCATATTTTGCCAAACAAAAATAATCAAGTCAAGATGAACAACATCTATTTGTTTAAATCCAGTGGATACAACAACTTTTGAAATAAAAAAATTGCTTCAACAAGTTTATTGTTGAATTGTTCATATTTTTATTGACAAAAGAGCCAGAAAAAATTAAACATAAGTTCAGAAACTGACAGTCTTCTCCTTATACAACAATTTGTAATTTACCAAAATAAAATACATGTATAGAAATGGTTTTCTACATTTACAGAGTAGCAATAGATAGAAAATAAAATCTTCGCTAAATTTAAACATATTGATTGTAAAAATTAAAAAGAAAAATTAGACGAACGACTGCTTTTATTTAGAAAAAAGTTTCAAAATTTAATATTTACAAATTCAGCATTTTATGTATTAATAAAAATGTGGTATGTGAAAATGTTATATGTTCAAAAGCAACATCACCTTATAGCCAAAAAAAAAAAAGGAGAAGAAAAAGACATTTATAACGTATAAATATTGATGTATAATACATTGAAGAATGCCTTGCTTTTGCAAATCTCTTTTTGAAAAGTTCATAAATTTAAAATCTCCAAAATTCATTCAAGAAAAAATAATGCATGTAATCATATATCACGTGTTGGAACAAATGTAAAATGTTCCTAGGCATGTGTTGATTTACTGTATCTACAAAAATGCTTATTTTCATCGTGGATGTTATTTTAGTATGCAGCGTACATAAGTTTTTTCAGTATCAAAGGAAAAAAATTCAACCAACCAATTTGATTGTACGTACAATTGATTTTACTCCTAATCATATTCAAATAACCTATTAGCAGTACTTGAAATCGTTTTCGATGTACAGTGTACAAATCAAAGTGCATCACATTCACAGCGTTCCTTGTTCGGATTATTTCAATATTATATGATATGCCGGGTAGGCTTGGCTGTCGTGAAATATCACATACATTTCCGGATCACTGAGACTATCACAGGCAGAGTCATAAGTCACGTGACTTCCTGCGCCTGGTTTTGGTGGAAGTACATTCATGCTACTATTACCCACACAATGATCACCAGTCGCAACTTGAACAGAGAACATGTGTTTATAAAGTTTAGTTGAGTCCATTCTGCTATACCCAGCAGAATAGGACGCATTCACAGCAAAAGAAATCCCAGCACCATATTTCATACCTAGTATCGAGAAAATGCATACATTATACAAAACATTAATTTATATCTTAAGTTGTACATGTATGTCAAACTAATTTGCAGGTATCTTTCTGTTCTGTACATTCAAGTTTAGCACGAAATCTAAACTATATAAAGTAAAAAAATGAAAATATACGGTGTTTAGAGAAAAATAACAATTCTATAATGATCACTGGGGTGATAGGACAATCAATTTTATTTTGATAAGCAGATATATGTACATGATATTTAATAATGACCCTTTGGTGCCCGGAATGGGTCATGATTGGGAGAAAAAATTATACTGTACAGCAATATCAAGAAAGCCAGAAAAAAGTTACATTATAGTTTGTAAAGTTGTTTAAGTCTCTATATGCTGTAAATCAAACTATTTTAATCATGCCATCAATGTGGGATTATCATAAATCTAAATGTACCAATTTGAAAAAAAGTGATGATGCTGAGTGATGTGACCAGTTGTCCTTTTTTGTATACTTGAACATGATTCAAAGAACTTGCCGCGCCGTAATTTTCGTTTTTATTGTTTTTCATAGTGTTCATTTTGACCTAAAGTGCACGTGGTCATTATATGAGAAATCTAAATTGTTTTGCTTTTTTCTGGTCCAGTGGATTTTGAAAAAAAAACTATTTTAAAATCATGTCTTTAAATTATTAATATCCTAATACATTGTAATATGTTTTTTTTTAAATGAGATTGTGCCCTTATTTTTTGATGAAGGATATGGAGATAACGAACAGTATTCAATCTCAATCCATAAAACAATACGAAATAAGAGCAGAGCAAACGTGGACCCCCGAAACATCAGAGATCATAGGTGGGATCAGGTGCCTTGGAGGAGTTAGCATCCCCTGCCGACCGGTTACATCCGCCGTGTGCTCTTTGTCATGATCAAGAAAAATTCGTTTTCAATTCAGTGTATAAATAATGGACTAAGAATTGGTATGAAAAACGTCAGTCAGCAATTGACTCAATAATAAATTGTATTTACTGACAAGGTCATTGTATCGACCATAGAACTTACGAAATGATGACTTTAAACGAGACGGCAGATATTCTTGTTTCATCAACTTGCTTGTCAATAATTTACCTCGTTTTAGAAATTGTTCATACGTAGAGCAAACTCTTGCGTATCGAGTCAACTGAGATATCTACAGTCCATATGCAGGTGACAAAGGTATATTGCTGCATAAGTAAGGGAAGTTGACGATAGAAAAGATAAAGTTATCACGTTTGTCATATAGCTTGGTTGTTATATTACCATAAATGATTGATTGACTGGATACTGTTTAACGTCCCTTTCCAGAATATTTCACTGATATGGAGACGTCACCATTGCTAGTGAAGGGCCGCAAATTTAGACCTATGCTCGGTACTTACGGCCTTTGAGCAGGGAGGGATTTTTATCGTGCCACACCTGCAGTGACACGGGGCCTCGGTTTATACGGTCTCATCCGAAGGACCGCCCCATTTAGTCGTCTTTTACGACAAGCAAGGGGGTACTGAGGACCCATTCTAACCCGGATCCCCACGGGGGTTACCATTCATGTCTTGTTCATTAATGGTTGGTAGAAATTCCCACCGAATAACAACTCTTTAGTTTGCAATGCAGATAATATTCTTTACAATATCATAATATTACTATTAATAATACTATTACTACTATAAATAATAATGATAATAATTAATAGTAATATATTAATAATATCAATACCACTAATATCATTAATGATATTAGTAATTCCAAAATCCGTTAACCAAAGATTGCTTAGGACAACTTAATTGAAATTTGCACAGTGCATCTCGAGAAGTTAATTGGGAATGTGAAGAGTTAACACACGATTACTTGATTGTATATTGTTTAATACGTCCAATTCGAGAATGTTTCACTCATGTAGAGAAGTCACCATATACCGGTGAATGCTTCAACTTTGACCTTGACTTAGGGCCATTGAGCAGTAATGAGGGATCTTTATCCTGCCAACGCCTGCCGTGACACATTTTTTAAGGCAATAAAATTCTCAGCTTTTCAAAAAAGCTTGTTTGATTAAATCAACCTCTGCAGGAAGATTGAAAAACCTTTTGAGCAATACTTATGTAGGTTTAAAATATTCTTTTATTTTGGGACCCTTGTGTAAATGTAAAGAATATCATCTACATTGCAAAGTAAAGAGTTGTTATTGGTGGGGGTTTTCTACCAGCAAACAAATTAGAAAAATCATTCATATACTGATATATGCGATATGTTGTTTAAAAGAATGAGATAAAACGTGTAGAGAAAGAAGACGGTACGGTTATAGCTTTATTGTGCCCTAAATATTTATTGTTCTTAAAAAGTTATGAAATGGGTATTAACAATAGTTGAGTAGATGAATATGATAAATCATTAAAGAATATGCCATGAAGAAGAGTCTTTCTTGAAATATGACGTCATTAATTTGGTACATTTTTAAGTTTAATGCAGAAAAGCTTCAAAATGACTTGTTTTTCTGCTAATTTTCCTTTAGAAAATAGTGTCTGCCACCGTCGCCCGCTTTAATTTTTGGATATATTGTGCAAACAGCTATGAAAAATCACATATCTCAAAATCTTCCCGGGCGACGGTGGCAGAGTATGTTTTCTACAAGAAAATTCTACTGAAAAGTGATGTCTTCTGCAACATTTTAAGAAAATACGGGAAAATGCACAAGTTAATACGTCACAATTAGCATTTAGGAGGTCATATGAGAAAAACCATTTGTGTATTCTTTTTGCAAAGAATTTCTATATTTCAGAAAGAATGAATTTTAATTTCTTATATCACTTTCATATTTTAGAAAAATATAGGGCTTTATTTGCATTGAAACTGTACCTTCTTCTTCTGAAGTAATAGAAGGAGGTTAAAAGGACTTAATTCCAGGGAAGTTAGCACACCCTTTCAATCCTAGGAAAAGGCGAGAAGATAGCTTACTAGTGACATTTGACGCGAAAAGAGCGATTCATCCCTTTTGTAGAATATAAATGGACTGATCCAATAGTGTAGAAATGGATGAAAAGGGATACACGGACATGTGAAACGGTGAATCGCATTGAATAATCTGTTCCATGCAAAAAGAGTAAAGGAAGTAAACACTTCAAACTGCTGTATTTTGTATAAGAAGTATCTTTTTCCCCTGAGAACTGTTTCTTTTAAAATACAGGTAAAGAATTCCAATTTAATCAGCTTGCACAAAATCTAGCTCTTTCGGTATGATTCGGATCATTCAAATTGTATTCTTATAAACATGACACTGTGACGTCAGGCAATGAGTCATACAATGAATTACATTTTTTGAATTTTATTTTGCTGTTTAAACATGCTTTTATGATATATCTGTAGGTTACTTAAACCTTTATGACCAGTTAGACTATAATAAATATTAAATTGTTTCAGAAGAAAGATTTCTGTACTATTGAAAACATAGGAATATACTAGAGCAAAGCTCGTTGCAAAGCAACGAGTAGGTCTTCCGTCCTGTTTTGACTGGAAGTGACGTCAACAAAAGAAAGCAATGAGCTTAGTCGTCTCCAGTCACTTTATAATTTCAATTTTGCATCAAAACTTTAAAAAATAAACTATTTTTGGCTACTTCCGGTTTGACCGGAAGTGATGTCGATGGACGGAAAATAAAGTTTTATGCTTCCAGTTATATATGTTACCCAAAAACTTGTCAAGAACGGCAAAAAATATGCATTTTCTGACTACTTCCGGTTTGACCGGTAGTGACGTCGCCCGACGCATTTTGACGACTTCAATAGATTAAGCTTGACATTTTGAACAACTTTGCTTCTTGGGTGTATTACAAATTCTCAATACTTTTTGAGATATCTGGAAAAAACTTTTGACCCCTCTAGATCCCTTAATTTAGGGGTCAGCCCTTTTTTTGAGATATCATTTGAAAGATCTTGTAATTCTGCACAAATTTTGTTCTATATGATTTAACAAAATATTTTTAGTTTAGAAGATAAAAAGCAAAATATGTGTAAATTTTCGCTCTTTTAGGCGTTCTAATTTTTGACCCCTATATAGCACCATTTTGAATAGAGAAATCGAAAAACAAAAACCTCCATGCACAACTTCAGTCCTTGTATTATCTAAAATCAGTAAAATTTCTGCTCCAGCTTTAGCCGTCTCTGAGCCTTTGTCTGGAAACGAAAGCCTATAAATTTTCGTTTAAAGGGAAATAACTCAAAACCGGAAGTGACTTTTTGAAATTTTAGATAGCATTCTGATAGAGTTTAGTAACGTCTATAAACTCTGAAAATTTGAGCAAAATCCACTGAGAAATGAGTGAAATATGAGGCCTCAAAGTTGGCGTCTAGGAAAAGGAAAAAAAAAAGAATAATAAGAATAATCTTAATCATCAGAATCAGTAGAAGGTCTTCCGTTGGAAACGGAAGACCTTAATAAGAATTAAATATTGTACAGAGCAACGTTAAACGTAATTTTGCTTCAAACAAAGCTTATATATTATAGTTTTTCCATCGAAAATATAAACATTGGACGTTGATAAACATTTCTAGATGCCATTGAAATAGTTAATTACAATATTACAACGAAAAATTTCGAAATCCAAGTTGCAGCTCATATCGCTTTAACTTTGATATTGAAATACTGCTAGTATTGTATTTACTTTGCATTTACTATATGACTAAATATGAATTTCTATTGCTTAATTTGTACTGCCTTAAGTTTCCTTCTCTTCTAATGTTATTTGTATGCAACCTTGTACGTATATTTATATATCTCATATTGATTTTTTCTAGGGTTTACAGTTTTAATTTGTTGTTAAAACACCTACGAAATTCCATATAAGAGCAACCCAGAATGATTTGACATACCATTCCTGCCATAATATCTCCTCTTAAATCCATTGTTGATGACGTTATCTACAGTTTCAGGGTAGGTTCCATGCCACAACCATTGCTGGGGATCTTTCCCATTCTTCAATTCAATTTCCTTCCTCTTTGCAGCATATTGCTTGTACAGAATAGGGTTCTGCACTCTTAGTATCTAAATATCATGTTATTCAATTAGACAACTTTAAATTTAGAGATTTAATTTCTCTGAATAAACATCGAATATTATTTATTTATTTCAACTTTCACGTTTATTTCAAATAACTATACAAAGTATATTTTTGCAAACATGTATATCTTCACCTACTTAAAGACAAACACATAAACATATACCAATTTAAACACATGTGAAATTTGTTTTAATATGAGAGAGAGAGAGAGAGAGAGAGAGAGAGAGAGAGAGAGAGAGAGAGAGAGAGAGAGAGAGAGAGAGAGAGAGGAAATATTTAGGGGCATTTTTTTTACGTCCGTAAAGCTCCTGGACAACATCGATTATTACTGAAAAAATTGATAAAATATATGAAACTATTATTTTTATTTAATTCATGTTTTATATTATTAATATGCAAGTTTTCAGCAAAAACAAAGTACATTCAAATAGTTATATTTTCATCAAATACAAAAAAAACACACACTCTTATACGGTGCACTTAAACGAAAATTCGTAGACGTTACCCGACGTCAAAATCTTAATACGAATACATTTAACTTTTTTCAACCTAGTCATCGTCACTCAATAATATATTAAGCCACTTTAGCCAGTCATAATATTTGGCACACAATGTTCAGGTTTCATAAGTTAAATGATATTTAAAGTGCTTTTCTCATATCCTGCAATTATCCAACCTCTCTCCGCGTAAAACGATTTAATTTACGGGAATACGGCAAAAACACGTTACATAATTCATTTTTTACAGCACTGCCTTCTCGGAATGATGGTTTTCCTTCGCGCAGGCCATCCTTTACACTGTTCCTTCCGTCCGAAAATATTATAACCCATTTATATACTAATGAACGGCTTCTTTTGCAATGTTTTCCCGATGGTTTACAGGATGAATTGGTCTCTGTAGGCGTTTTTCCGATGTCTACGCAGAATTGTATCATTGATCATTGCTCCACCTATTCCAAAAACGTCCTTTTTTTTTTTTTAACAATTCCGATCCTAGCTTTGATTTCTCAGCCACTTTACAACTTTGAACGTTCAAATTTTGCAGGTTTGATGTGATAACTTCTGTCAACCTCATAATATAAAAGTCGTCCAGATTTTGTAAAATTTTATAAAATACAAATGAAATTCATACAGTGATAAATAATTTTTTAGTTGAAATTTTGCGGTGCTCCGGGTCTCCATTCTTAGTCTTATTATGCAATTAAACATTTGAAATTGTATGAAATTTTCCATTTTTCAATTCACATTTACCATTCACGTTAGCTCAGTCGGTAGAGCGCTCGCTTCGTGATCGGAAGGTCGTGAGTTCGTATCTCGGCCGCGACTGACCTAGTCGTTAAAGTGGGTATCAACTGTTCCTTCGCCATGCGCTCGGCACTTTGAAGTGAAAGTTGCGGGTCCTTCAGGTGACACCTAAAAAACCGAGGCCCCGTGTCAGCGGCAGGCTTTGGCACGATGAAGATCCCCCACTGCTCAATGGCCCTGAGTGCCGAGTAAAGGTCAAAATTTGAAGCCCTTCACCGGCATACGGTGACGTCTCCTTATGAGTGAAAAATTCTCGAGAGGGACGTTAAACAATGAACAATCAATTAATTAATCAATCAATTTACATTTAGCTAAGGATTAGAAATATGCTTATAATTAATACATGTATAATTTAGTCAACTTTTATTTAATTTTTAGCTTGTCCACGAACTTCACGGACAACCCTCGTAGTTCTTGAAAAAAATATATACATGTAACATGTAGGCATGTACACATGAGTTATAACATTACATACCACATGCAAATAAAAACAGATATTTTGATACCTTTTTTTGTTTTTACAGTAAGTAAACTAAACATAACCTGTTTTAAATTTATCTGTATTTTTGTACATTTTAAGACAGAAAATAAATAGATTTATTAAGATATGGTTTATTTCATTTAAATAAACGAATAAATAAAAGTAAAAATAATGGGAATAGATAGAATAAACCTCATTTCCCCCACTGTTATATTCGAATTTTTTATGAATGTCTTTCAAACATAAATAAACATAATTTTGAAGTTCGGTCAGTTTCGTTTAATCCAAAAGATAAATAATATCCTCAACAAAGGATTATAGATCACTTTTCATATTGTTCCCAGTTAAATGATATCAGAGTTACAATTACAATTCAATATTATAATAAATCTTAGATGAACCTCTATGAAATAACGTGAGCCTTGTGATGAAAAAAAGGTATACAGGTAAAGCATAATTTCGTTATAACATTGTGAAGGTCTTTTAATTTTTATTGTCATACAAAAATATTGATACGTTAATCCAGACTGACAGTGTAAAACGTTTGACATGTCATGAGGTTACGATGCAATGGATTCCTTTTCATTTCCTACATATGTAAAAAAAAAATCACAAAGCTATCTAAAATTGATTTTACTTGCAATTTGATATAAGATACATAGAAAATGTTAATTTATAAATATCTAGGATCAAATCGATGATTTCTGTATATTTCAAGGTGACATATATTAATTCTACTACGATTGTTGCAGAGAACAAAGAAATGCCGCGGACATTATTCTCCAATAAATCACGAACGTCATAAAAACTTTTCAGATCAGAAGCATTTATCAAACCTATGCATTTGAAATTTACATTTGACTTAAGAATAAAATACATATTTAGAACACATCGATGTGTCGTCTTTTGCAATTTAAATTTATTTATTGCTGAAAGTAGCTGATGAATACAGGTTTCTAAAGCTAAGCGAGGCTGTTTCACGGAGCTCTCAGCGTCATATTTAAACTCCGTGATTTTAGTGATAAATTGGTAGAATAGGAAACTTATTTTGTTAATGTATATTCCAAAAAATTAATCAATATGAGCTACAAACATATTTATAATAAATAAAAGGCTTATTTTAATGCGACGAAAGCACAAATCGTCTACATTCTATTCACAGGTAAACAAATTTACACTCTGGTGGTAAATGGAACAGCGTTATCGCAGCATGGTGTCCTAATTCGTTCCTCTATAAAGAACTTAACAATCAGTCGCATTTTACTGCTATTTAGACTAGTAGAATAAAAATAATGTCCTTGTCGTGAATGTTGCAGAATAAACTCCTCGGTCTCGAAATGTTGTTTGAAATATAAAAGACTCGGCTAACGCCTCGGATCTTATCTTTCAAACAACATTTCTAGACCTCAGAGGTAATTCTGCAACATTCACGAAAACGCGGACTTTATGTCTTAAATAAAAAAAAATGCAACTTTTCCTCCCTCTAAATTTTCATATAAAGTGATACATAGTAAAAAATACTATTTATTGTGATTACTTATAGATTTCTTTTAAATTTACCTCTGAAACTGACACTGTTCTCTTACTGGAGGCCTTGAACCTTGACATGACCTCTTGGTACTCACTGTCCCAAGGGTTCAATGTGATCTCGACCACAGTTTGGATGTTTTCCATACATGTCCATCTAGCTGGCAGTCCATCAGAAGAACCTTAATTAGAAAATAATGATTTTTAAAAAATATTTTCACTCATCTTTATTATTTATTTTTAAAGAAGGTTTGTTCATACAGGATTATTGACACCAATCCCCTCTATTGTTTGGATATTGCCATTGTGAAGTCTCTCTCTACACTGATGTTATTTTACCATGTTCCCAAGTACTTCTCATCATCTGATGCTTAGTAAGAACGTATTGCACTTTTTATGCTGGAACTTCTCATTTACATATTAAGTAAGGTGTTCAACTTCGACTGGAACTTTAGTTCGTACTCGAGTTACGTCAACAAATTCTAAAAATAGATATTTTGTTAAACTTACCCTAATACCAGCCGAATAGCATTAATAACAAAAGGTCTTACCCGAGTAAACATGGACGAAAGTTTTCCCTATTTGTATGCATTTTATGCATACAAAAAGGGAAAACTTTCGTCCCTATTAAACTATAATTGACGACGAAGGAGGGGAATATATATGTAAAACGATTGTATGCTTTCATTTGGCAAAATTTTCTGTTTTTATTACTGAAAACGAGATCAACGCCTTTAAACGTATTAGGATATGCAGAAAATACTGTTCCATAAGTAGAAACACTTGGAAATATCAGAGATTCATTACAGCGTATTTGTATTAATTTTGTTCATGCATAAAAAATCCCGCTCTACTATAGATAGAAACCTTCGCAGTTTAAGATTTGCTAATTAAGCTATCTTTCTACGTAATGTTTTATCAGCTTTTAATTATAATATCTCTGATATTTCAAAGTGTTTATACTTACAAGTCCATGTTGTTTCCACACGCCGCCATCTTGAAACTCGAATAACCCAGGCCTAGACGTGGGCCGTACTAGAGTAGAGTTCAAAGTTGAAATGACGTCACTATAGTCGCAACTCTATCAGTTCGGCTGTTACTCGAGTAACTCGGGCACTTACTATAGTTCCAGTCGAAGTGGGCCTATGTACCCAACCATGGGAAAACATGGCTGTGGTATGGGCGACAGAAAGGAAAAATACGTTTATACAAAACTAACAACTAGATTTATAAACATAATGAAATACAAAACAGAAAACCTTAAAAACAAAATCAACAGACTCGTTTGAAAAATAAACAGAATCCGATTCGAAACTAACGATCACCAATGCAAAACCAACGATTATTCACTGAATTTACGCTAGATGGAGTGCAAAAACATACGTTACCTAAATTAACGCTAGATGCTGTGCGAGTTTTTCTAAAGGCCCTTTCACAATTCGCGCACGAACAGAAGCGACAAAATATTCGTGCGACAGCATAATTTTGTTTAGGATGGTAAACTGTTGTTAAAATAATCGCATATGAAAAAAGTGTTCGTACAAAATTCGCACGATCTAAAGCGACTGTTGTGCATTTATTTTTGCGATATATCTTGCGTCTATATGCGACTGTTGTAGAATTAAAGCGAGTGTTGTAAGATAATGCGATAGGGTTGCACGACTGATCAGGTAATCAGATGATTGAACGTGCGACAATACGATTGGACGTGCGGTGCTCGTGCGCTCATGCATTCCATAGTACGAATGTTCGTGCGAGTCAGAGGGCCGGGTATAAATACCACCGTTTCCGACGCTCTCCAGTTGACATAGTTAAGATGCTTATAATCATACACGGTATATATACCTGTTGCAAAGAATGGCAATTGAAGGTGATAAATCAAGCAATGGTAGTAAAACGTTGCAAGATTACATGAGACATGTTGGGCAACAGTCTCATGGTCGCAAAACACACGTAAAGACAGCTGCAATTCATCTTACGATCTTTAAAAATCGTACATCACTCTTACGAGTACATAAAACGTTGTAAGACGTTCGTATTAATTTTCGTGCGTTGAATTGCGATAATTTGGATCGCATTTGGTCGCGTCTGAATAGTGTGCATGTTGACTATTTTGAAGAGACTTGATGCTACCACTAAAACACATGCAATAAATGCGAGACATCGTGCAACGTATGCGAGAGCTCGTGCAAAGCTAAAATTTTCCGATTGCAAAGTGTTGTTAAGTGCTCGTGAGCCAATTGTGAAAGAGCCTTTACGTAATCATTATTCGTGTATGTACTTTCATAGAAATATAAATCCCGCGAAATTTTCTATCAGGATCCTATTCGCAAACCTTGGAATGTATTAAAGAATATATATTTTCTGTATCGAAATCATGAATATCGGGATATACGAGGCGAGGGTTGATCCAAAAGTTCGTGGAATTTCTTTCTAAAATTTTATTGCGATTTGATGAAAGCAAATAACATACATATTTATAATAAAGAGTCATAATGCAACAATATTAATAATTTTCACCGCATTCCAATTTCCAATGAGGTCACATGAGCTTTCTGAAAATGGATAGTTGGGAAATCCGAGGAAACTTCGACGTAACGTCAAGTTCGATATTTCGCGTCACGTTATAGAGGCATCTCATCCTAATGTCCGATATGAATATGCAATTCTACAAAATACTGCCCTCTTCACCAATTTTTCTGAAGAAAAACCTAGGTATCTTCCCGCACCATTTTTTTTATTTGATCACTCATTTTTCAAAATACTCCTCATCTTGCCATATGGTGTTATAAAAAAATAAGTAGGAATGTCAAGAACAGTTCGTTAGACGACAACCTCCATTAACGCTTTTCATTTGTCTATCGAGATAAACACTAAAACAGAGCCTACAAAAGGTAGCCTAACATTCCATCAAAGTCAATAAAAGTTCTATTTTTCTTAAATTTCTTATGCCACAAAAAAATTAGAAACTTAACGCATTTTCCTCCAGCCAATGTCAATATAACATACGAATTTCAAATAATGACAGCGCCTGCGAAGTAGGGCTGTCTCGCCCTTAGGGTTGAGATATCTGTCTCAGCCCGTTGTTATGGAGCTGTCTCGCCCTCAAATTTCAGGTAAAATTCATATATAATTATAATATAATTAATCATTGCAAATAAGAATTATATATCGAAAAAATTTAATCAGAATCTTTAAAAATTATTTATTTATACTAGAATTTTGAGAAAATTGTGTTTTTTTTTAAAGTGTGCCTAAATGATAGCATTTTTGACGTAAGAGAGGTAACTCTTATTTACTTCTAGGACAGCAACAAATCATGTTTTGAAAAAAAAACTGGACGTTTATTTGCTTTGACAGTAAAACAATACCAAGTTTTCATTTAATTCGTCATCTTTAATTCAATATACCGGTATATCGTAAACAAAACAAACAGTTACTATAAAGCTGAGACTTACAAGTTGTACAGATTCGTAGAAGTTGTAACCCCGGTTTGATGTAAAGTGAAAGTATAATATTTTTAAGTTTGGGACCTTTTAAATCTTTGTTATCTAATACACTTCAAAATGAAATGTTTCAAAAACTTTATTCGGTAATAACCAATATTTGCCCCCCCCCCAAATCAAACTTTGATGGAGATATATTTAATTAAGTTCTTAAACAGGGGAGTGTATGCTGACTTCAAAGAACTGAATATTTTCATAAATAATGACGCCATATGTACGTAATGACGCCTCAAACATGACGTAAATTTCAGTTTTTTATGAATTTTAAAGAAAAATGTACACATTTCGTCGATATTTTGAGTAAAAGTCACCGAGCGCATGTGTGTACAGGATCAATATTTTGATATAATGTGTAGGATGATAATATCAATGAAATATGTCAATATTGTTCCTGAACAAACTTGCGCTCTATAAATTTTAAAGCTAAAATTGTTGAAATTTTGTCCTCTTTCTGAAAAAAGAAATGAAATCGGACTAGTTTGTGACGTCATAAAACAAAAATTGTGAATACACTTGCTTTGACACTATAATATTTTCTTCTAATTTATATTTCTCATACAATTAATCGAATTCAGCACATTTCAGGAAGTTTTCAAAATTTGACTTTTGTGGGGGCAAATACATGCAATATACCGCATATAGTTCTTTAGGACTGTTTCTTTAAGACCAGATCAGGCAAACCTTACCCTATTAACTCAAGCAACATCCTCACTAGTCCGAAAAATCTGACGTTTTCCTGGCTCTTTTACGATTTTGATATGTCACATGCCAGGAAAACATTTAATATATCAAAATCGTGTGAAGGCCAGGAAAACGTCAATTTTTTCGGATTACATCTTCAGGAATATCGGAGTTTTTTTTACAAAATTATATAAACTTTTTGATGAGAAAAATCTGAATATCTGTTCTTTTCCTTGGCTTTAGATATATGATATAAACAGCCCTCAGATGGTCTCGCACATCATCGACAGTTTAGGTTTAGTCCTTGCTTTGCACCAACCCGAGAGATTTTGGGTTAGTCCTCGCACACTAGTATATTGATTTGGCTTAGTCTCGCTCCAACCGAGAATGTAAGTTATAGTTGTTACACATTTTTGGTGCGATTAGGGTTAGCTTTCCACCTATCTGAGAGATTAGGGTTCGTGTTTGCATAATGATATTTATTTATACATATTTGAGACAAAGGCCTGGCGCGGCATTGAAGTTTGGCGCAAAAATACTTTGAGGTCACAAATGTTTTTTTTTTTTTTTGCACCATTGGACTTTGGCGTTTCAGAACATCGAGGATTGGCGCAGAACATCGGACTTTGGTGTGACCATCGGACTTTGGAGTCCCATCGCACTTTGGAGTCCCATCGCACTTTGGAGTCCTAAATATATAATAGGGGTCATACACTATATACAGTATATACCCAATTTTTTACCATTAGATTGACCCTGGTTGTGCTTAAATTTTAGGGAATGACTAAAGTAATCTAAAGTATAAAGAAAAGAAATTAAGGCAAGATGCCTGTGTACCTCTACCTCCATACCCTTTTTTGCTTAAAATTAATGAGTTATTGAAATTGATATGCCCCCTCCCCCAAATTCTCATTATCTCCCTTGCGCATCAGTAATGGCCTTTATTCTCCTGTTCAATGAGTTCATCAGAGCAATTTTGTTTCTCAGTGGATTTTTTATTCCGCATACCCATGCCATGATTGTAAGAAATTTATAATGACTGCCTACATGCAAAACCGATGTCCATAACTTTAATGCATCAGTTGGAACTACAAATTGAGATTACAAAATTGTCACCATCAATATGCAAGTGTTTTTGACTTTTTATCACTTTTCCTACGTGACGCCATAAAGGACAATATAGGGTAACAGCCGAATCTGGCCTCTTGTTTGATATAAAAATCAGAACACTGGTAAAATTGTATGTTGTAAGGAAGTTAAAATGATTCTAAATTTAAGATAAGCACTAATTTTGATTCAAAGTTTAAATTGAAGCCGTAAGACTGTCAGAATTAGGACATTTTCCCGAATTTCCTCATTCTTGTTTAATTTCATCATATTTGGGTTACATTTCTCTTCGGAAAACATAGAACACAAGCTTGCCTATCTGAGATTTTACACATATACTGCATCTGATATCAGTGTATAAAATATATAAATTTGGTAGTGCTCTATGTTTTCCAAAAGAAAATTTGCTGTAATATTAATGAAGATTTGCATAAAAATGAGAAATTTCGAAAATTGACCTATTTCCTGACCTCACTGTGAACCCTGTATATTTTAAATCTTAAAACCAACACTCATTGTGTGGCAGGGGTGAAAACAGGTTTTCATGGATAAACTGTTGAATCATTCTGAAAGGCAGCCAAATCGGGGGCCAAATACTGGTCTTACCCTATCTTGTCCTTTATGGCCGAGAAGATTTGACCAGCGGTTTAAGTGCAAAGTAACCAAAATATACATACATGTATAATAAATTTTCAAAATTTTCAGCCATATAGGCAAAATATTTTTGCATATTATGTTCTCATGCGTTTCTTTTTCCTTTCAGTATACATGTATTTAATTACACATAAGCCACTTACCATTTGTATTTGGCGCAAAATAGTTCATGCATGAATTTATTATGTATCAGACATAAGGAATTTTAGAATGTAATTTTATATTTCTGTATATATATATACTGGCGCGGATCCTGTTTTTTCGGAGGGGGGGGGGTCCATCCCAATAAAAAAAACAGCCAATAATTTTCTTGACAAGCAAGAAAACCCGCCAAAAAACAAACAAAAAAAACATACAAGGGATGAAGTGGGATTAACTTTTAAAGATTTATACATAGAAACCTAGTACTTTTCTTTTCAAAGCCACTGAGCATATTCGCTTTTCTGATGACGTGTCAGCGTTTTCCGGAAGGGGGAGGAGGGCGTCCAAGGTCATTTGAAGTACATGTAAACTTGGTTTAGTATGAAAAATCTCTACAAAATCCAAGGGGTTGGGTGGGGTGGGGGGTTCAGACCCTCTTGGTCCGTGCATATATATTTATTACTGAAAAATGCGTAATTATTGGGCAATACTTGCAGTTTGATGAAATTTTTTTTTTTCTACTTATTGTCTAACATATATGGACCATATTTGTGCAACATTATACTTCCTAAATATACTCATTCTAAAATAAATATAATATAAGAGACTTTACTTAGTCGTACAAAGAAAAGCAAAAAATGATACAAGTACAACTTGTCTAGTGAATGCTCAGGTATTAAAAAAATGTGTATGGAATGAACACAATAAAATAATTCTATATGAACATTTATGCGTGTAAGCGGTTTTTTTTTTTGAAAAGGTAAACGAACATTTTCTCTTGTTGAAAAATACCAATATCTTCTACCGGTTTCTTGAAGTAAATTTAAAGCCGTTTGTAGATGTCTTGCCGCCTCGTAGTCTGATAGGTTTGAATGTTGAGAGTCCGACATGATGCTATTATCCAATGTTTGCAAAATTAATGTTTATAGACAATTTCGCGAGATGATGACGTAGAAAAACTTGCGGGATCTTAAATTATGTTGCCTCCTACGGAAATTTTTCTCACCTGAATCTTCTCGTCTGATCTTGCTCCTTTTTCCGTAGGTGTATATCTCATATGCTTCCATCTTTGTAAAGTCAATAAAATATTCACTTCCGATTTGGTCTTTTTCCGTACAGAATACCGTCTTGGACTCGTATGCATTTTCTATTTGTAAGTTGACCTCATCCCTAAATGGTAACCATGTATTTGGAAAGACTTCATACTGCCAATTGACATATTTCTGGACTGTCTGGGCGCTCTCTTTGTCCTTGACTTCATGTAGATACTTATAAATAGCTAATGCTGCGTCTTTAACATTCCCTGCTCTACCCAGCAGTTCTATCTTTCCATCTTTGTTGATGCCTGTCACGTTGTTGTCTGTTGCCATTCTTTTAATGTCATCAATCTGCAAAACATATTTTACTTTAAATTTGGAGTGATAAAGATAATTTTGCCCAATATTTAAATTCCTTTTTTGAATTGTTACTTTATTTAGTAGAGCAAACGTCAATCTCAAATGTTAAAATGTCTGATTTTTTTCGCACTGATTTCATAAAGATAACATATCTCACCTGGTTATCTCTTAACACATAGTTTGACAAATCAATATCCCTCGTTTCAAAATCATTCTTAAGCGTCCTATTTAAATTACTGATGCTTTTCTCAGATTTCCAATTACTCGAATAAGTAAACTTTTTATCAATTTTGTATTCCCCAAAGCCTTGTCCTCTGTTTCCCATATATCCATAGGTAAGATGCCATGGTCTGCTCATGATCGTTTTATCTTTTTCACCAAATCCCGTGTAACCTTAAAATATATATTACATGTACACTAATTTACACTTTTTTGTCAAATATACTCAAAACGTATTAATATGTTATTTGATAGAATATCTTTTTTTAGTTTAAAAAAAGTCTTACACTACTCAACATAAAGACATAGTTTACTAGTTTAAAAAATTCAATTCTATTCCTTAAAATATATATTCGAATCTTACAACTCCTTTTGTGTTCTTTTGGGATACAAATTATCCTTCACTGGAGGGAATGGTCTTTGAAAAAGGGGTTTTAATGTGAATTCAAAAACTGGATGAATTTTGCTTAGGATAACAATCACTCTAAGTATTCGTACGTTCACCGGAGGAAATTTACATTGTGGCTTTAAAGATGCTTTTGGCAATCTCAGCAGGTAATGAATTATATGGATTACTCTGATTAATTTTGAAAAAATCAGTATTATGACGACGGAAGTGTTGCTCCAAACCTTATGAATAGATACTATCGCTGACTTACTAGTATATCACCATGCTAGAAAATCAGGGAACACAAATAAACAAGAGAACCAAGGGCCATACAGCTCACCTGAGTAGCTTTGACCATGCTGTTCTTTACGACATTTACCCTTATAATCCTATTGCGACCCAACCATACCCTAAAGGTCATAATTTAATCAATACTTGATATCGCGATTACTTAACTTAGCGGAACTCTTTCGCGAAGGAGGTAGGAATCATCTGTTGGGTGGGGGCAATGTCCTATTCAATACAATGCAAGATCGATCATTGTAGCATTTATAAGGACAGATAAGTAAAAAATCCTGATGGAATACCTCGCAAAACAATCCCTGAACCAGCCTGATATATTTTTGAGAGGAGCCAATCCTAAATTGTCACATTTTTAACGATGTTTTTAATTAAGCGGACTCTTCTCGTTAAATTTTCATTGAAAATCGTCTCATTTTTAAGCAGATCAAATATTCTAAACGTTCCTTATTTGATAATCTACTATTTGGAGTTCAATATCTGGCTTAACATCGTGATTTCGGTATAAATTGTTCGAATCATTCGATTGTCACTACTGTAAACAATGTCATTTGCCCCCAGAAATCTATTCTTTTCTCGACTCCCCAGCAAAAGAGCGGTAGTAAGTTAGATAACTGCGAGGTACTCATTGGTAGTCGCGATATTACGTATTTGAAATCGACACTACCCTAGAAAGCTTACACATAAGTTTCAGCTTTTTGTCCTAGTAGTTCCTGATAAGATTTTTAAAGATTTTTCTTATATATTTCAATGTAAAATTTGGATTCCCTATTGTGGACCTATCCTAACCCAGAGGTCATAATTTGAACAAATAAGAATGTACACTACGCCGGGATGCTTTCACATAAGTTTCAGTTTTTCTGGCCCAGTAGTAATTAACAAGAAGCTTTTCATTTCATTTTTCATATATAGTTCGATGCAAATCTTTGATTCCCAGTAATGACACCGCCCTACCCCGGGGTCATCATTTGAACAAATAAGAATATGCACTACTTCGAAATGCTTTCACATAAGTTTCAGCTTCTCTAACCCAGTGGTTATTGTGAAGATGCTTTGAAAACAAAATCCAGAATATTACAACGTAAACTTAGATTCTAAATTTCTGGCCCCGTTCCACACCCTGGGGTAATGCTTCGTGTTATTTAGAATTAACATTAACCAAGGATGATTTAACATAGGTTTCAGTTTTTTAGGCCCAGTAGTACATGCGAAGAAGAATTTTTTAATTTATTTATATATCATAATATATTTTATTTAAATATATTTTGATGTTAAATTTGGGTTCCCTATTGTGGCACCAATCAGCCCCCGTGGGTCATGATTTGAACAACTTAGAATCTACACTACGACCCAAGTATGCTTCCACATACGTTTCAGCTTTTCTCACCCATTGTTCTTCAGATGAAGATTTTTTAAAAGTTTTTTCCCATATATTTCTACGTAAAATTTTGATTCCGATTTGTGGCCCCGACCAACCTCCCTGGGCATGACTTACTCTAAAATGCTTCCACATAAGTTCCAGTTTCCTTGTCCAGGGGTATTGAGTAGAAGATTTTTTTATGACCAAACACCATTTTTTATTTTATTACTATCTCCACTTGGGCTATTAGTCCTTCATTTTAACAATTTATTCTCCCCTTTACCCTTGGATTCTTTGTACCAAGTTTGGTTGAAACTTTCCTAGTGGTTTTTGAGAAAAAACCGAAATTTTTAAAAAGTTTACAGACGCACGGACGATAGAGAAAATGTTATCTGAATAGCTCAAACAATTTGGCTCAGTTGAGCTATTCAGTTAGTTTCCGATTGTAGATCTTGTACCACACAAAAGAAAAAAAAAACCCCAAAATTTGCTGAACACCTTCCTGAACGAGACCTTTCTTTTCCTGTCCTAAAAATAGATGTGGAACAAGGATGTCGCTGACTTGAATCATGTTATCAAGGTTGTCCAAATTTGGACAACACTTGGACAAAGAGCACAATAGAATTAGACGCATCTGGAAAATAACAAAAGGTAACAAGCCATTAAACCAAGGTCTATGAGAAATATAAGTGCTTGGATATGTAAATTCGGGACTTTGAATTTGGTATGTATTTCACAAAGTCTGTAAACATTTTAAACTTGGGCAGACCATACAATGTTGTAGAAATAGTGCTCCAAGATGTGTGTTATGTGTTAATAAATTGTATGATTAATTTGAATTTATCACCAGACCAAACTCTGCAGTTGCTACTTTAATGTCATTCGATCTGTATCACTCAGAGGCAAGTCGTCGTAAATGAAATATTTTCACTCCAAAAATAGATCTGTTGACTTCTTTGATGCCCTTCTAATACTCTAATTGGTATCGTTAAAGAAGCTGCTTTTTGCTTCCTGCCGTTTTGTTTACAACTTTAATTTCTCCTTTTTTGTTCAAAATTATTTTCAGTTTAATGAATTGAACTCGCATAAACATTCTTTGATTTAATAACAAGAAAATTCTGCACAAAACATCAAGTCCAACATCTGTGTAAGTGAACAGGACACAAGCTCTGTTCCTGTTAATGTTTTATCTGGTAGTTCAATTTGTTCACTGTATTCAAATCACTGAGCATAGACAGACAGATATATTTTTAACATTTGATTTTTTGGATTTCGGTTGAAATTATCCAGCATATTCCTGATATCATAATTAAATTGCTAGAAAACATAACTGTTGAACGCCCCTTCAATGCTCGTGAAGCCAAATCAAACGGAATTGGCCTATATTCATAATGTTAGTTGTTTATAATACTTTGAGGTAGTTTTTGTCATCTTGATAAAATGTTACATATAGATATGATGGCTGTTCGGAAATTATTGAGACACTGTGTTCATATTTATCTTTCTATTTAACGTCTTTTGGTTAAAATGTGCATATACGTTTGAAAAACATTAATGTAATTAATAAAAGCGAAGAAACATTTTACAAATATTGGATTTCTTCTTTTCATTGGTATTTAAATTTGACAATAGTAGCATTTTTGAAATTCCAAGGATTGGATGCAGTCTCTATGGCATGATTTTCTTATAACTTTGGAATAATTCTAAAATACATTGTTTTCCAGCACTATTTTGTACATTTGTGATCTGAACTTCTGTTTCTGGAAGATGCTTTAACAAGCGTAGGCTTGAGCCCTGCCTAGACTAGTTCTAAAACCCACTCTTTTGAAGTTATTTTATCCATTTCATTCAGTATAAATGCCCGGCAGCCTAGCTACTTTGACTAAATTCTGCAACTCGAAAATAATCTCTAGGTGATCTATCAATCTTAATTGTGAGATCTAAGCCAAACACGGTCTTAGACAGATCTAGGAGTTTAACATCGTAAAGAAAACATCATCTGACCTTTTGTGCATTTGTATCAATAGGGAACATTCAAATATATTTGTGAATGCAATGAACTCGCAAATATGCTAAAAATTTATCTACAGCAAAAATTTCCAGATTTACGGTATAAATGAAACCGATATTTACACAAAAGACAATCGTACTCATAATTTTCAGCCTAAATTGACAGAAATACCCTGCTCTAACTTGGTCTGGGAGCATAGCAATTTTACGTCAATTTTCTTCTCACACGCGCTTGCACGCGTATTGTGTGTAATGTTATAGCATGTTCATACTGGGAATATGTAGCCAGTGTTTGTCGAGACTTTGTTAAAAACATTCACGTGTACCAAAATAGCTGGATTCTGTAAATGCTCTCCTAAATCGAAAATTCGTGGGATTCATTTGGCAGGCGGGGGGGATTTGTTGGCTTTGAAATGTTACAGCTTCTCTCGACAATTTATACCACCGTCGGAAGTTTTGAATAATAATCTTATCAGAAAGATTAATGCTCTAGATCTGGTTGTTAATGATGTACAAGGTAGATGATGATAATTTTTAGTTACATTTTAGGGGTATCAACATATCAATTTCAATAACTAATGAATTATTAGTAAAAGTCACACAAGACTTTGGTAACTTGTTGATTAAAGCGGAATAAATAATGTTGGATAACAAAAATGGAAAACATATTTGAAATAAAAGTTTTAATTCAGGAGTTTAATTTGCGTTTAGTTAACCTTTCAATACAATGAAGAAACGCAACTTTTTATACTGATTTAATTTAAAAAGACCTGTGCTCTTAGCTCTATGCATCAAAGTAAATAGAAAGATTTTAAATTAGGTTGCCTCCTACAGAAATATTTCTTACCTGCATCTTCTCGTCTGATCTTGTGCTTCTTTCCGTTGGTGTAATCCTCACATTCCATCTTTGTAAAGTCAATAAAATATGTAGGTCCGATTTGATCTTTAGCCATACAGAATTCCATCTTGGACTCATAAGCATTTTCTATTTGTAAGTTGACCTCATCAGTAAATGTTAACCATGTATCTGGTAAGACTTCATACTGCCACTTGACATATTCCTGGACTGTCTGGGCGCTCTCTTTGTCCTTGACCTCATGTAGATACTTATAAATAGCTAAAGCTGCGTCTTTAACATTCCCTGTTCTACCCAGTAGTTCTATTTTTCCATCTTTGTTGAAGCATGTCACTTTGTTGTCTGTTGCCATTCTTTTAATGTCATCAATCTGCAAAACATATTTTACTTTGAATTCGGAGCGATAAAGATAATTTTGCCCAATATTTAAATTCCTCTTTTGAGTTGTTACTTTATTTAGTATAGCAAAAATCAATCTCAAATTATAAAATGTCTGATTTTTTTCGCACTGATTTCATAAGGTTAATCTGTCTCACCTGGATATCTCTTAACACATATTTTGATACATCAATATCCCTCGTTTCAAAATCATTCTTAAGCATCCTATCTAAATCGCTGATGCTTTTCTCAGATTTCCAATGACTCGAAAAAGTAAACTTTTTATCAATTTCTTCTTCCTCAAAGCCTTGTCCTCTGTTTCCCATATAACCATAGGTAAGATGCCATGGTCTGCTCATGGTCGTTCTATCTTTATCACCAAATCCCATGTCAGCTAAAAAATATATATTACATATACAGTTACATGTATTTACTTTTTTAAGTCAAATATATTAAAAAAGGCATGAATATATTATTTGATAAAATAGCTATTTTTAGTCTTAAAAAAAAACTTACACTGCTCAACATATTGACAGAGTTAATTAGTTAACAAAATTTAAATTTTATTCCTTAAAATATATTTTCGAGTCTTACAACACCTCTGGTTTTTCTTGTGGGATACATGTAATCCTTGAATGGAGGTAATGGTCTTTGAAAAAGGGGTTTTCATGTAAACTCAAATACTGGACGCATTTTGCTTTGGAGATTCTAACTCTTACTATTGGAAATATCACCGTAGAAAATTTACTTAATGGCTTTAAAGAAGGATATGGAAATAACGAACATGCTTTTGGCAATCTTTTCAGGTTATGAATTACTAGTATATAGATTACTCTGATTAATATTGAAAAAATCAGTATTATGACGAAGGAAGTGTTGCTCCAAACCTTGTGAATAGATATTACCGCTGACCTATAATCTTTCATGGTGTTTGACTTGCAACTTCCTTCTTCATGCGAATCTTTGAAAAAGCCTGCCAAATTCTTAATAGTGAACGTCTTTGGTTTGAGTACTATTTGATGAAGATGCATAGTCTAGATCAATATATATTTTAATGATTGTCTTCAAGAAAAAAATGACGAACTACTAAGCTTTTTCATAAATCTATTCTCCAATTTTGTCATGTTTGTGTCTATTGAATTTTTTCACACTACTAGTTTCATTATAAAACTGAATGTAGGATAATTTGTGCTAAGAAGTTTTTTATGAGTAGTTCCCTATTGGATTCTTTAAACATATTCGGTAGGGTGCAAACTATGGGGATATCTAACATCAAATAATGTTAGTGAACAGGACAAAGCTCTGTTACTGATAATATTAAATATACCTGCTGTGTTCAATTTGTTCCCTCTGAACATATCACTGAACAAGGACTGACAACACTAGTTAATTGGATTTGCTTTCTTACGTTTCCTTTCAGGAATTTCTGGATTATAGTGTTGAATTGAACATGAATACTCGAAGAATTTTCCAATTTTCTTAAATATAAAGAGTAAAGTTTACTTTTTCAAGCATGTGTGTCAATCAAACGCATCCTGAAATTTGTATTTGGGATGATTTTCAGATGCAATATACTTTTAACATTTTTTTAGGAATTCGATTTGAAGTTCTGTAGTAACTATAATGATATTTTAATAAAATTACTAGAAAATATAAACCTGGAATGCCCCTTCATCACTCGTGGGCATTAGCCTAAATTCTATTTTGTTTATACAGTTTTGTCATTTGGATGAAATGTTACATAACTGTAAATATGATGGCTGTTTGGATATCATTTAGATAAAGTGTTCATATTTTTCTTTCTAATGAACGTCTTTTGGTAAAAATGTGCATACAAAATGTATAGATTTCAAAAACATTAATATAATCAATTAAAGCAAGAAATATTTTACAAATATTGAATTCCTTCTTTTCATTGGTATCTAAATATGTCAATGGTAGGGGTACACGGCGCGTCACGAAATGAGTTATTGAAAATAATATCAAACCAACAAACAATCCTCAGGTAGACCCATGATAAGAGCAAAAATAATGCAATCAATGTTTATTACTTTCAAATCTATTTTAACTTCATGTTGTGCAAGTTATGTAAGTTTGAATTTCGATCAGAAATGCGGAGATCATCAAACAAATTAAGACCGATAAAGAAATCTGATAAAGACAAAATCGATTTGACATCAAGGCGGAGCAGCGAGAGACCTAAAATTTTGTGTAATGCTAAGTAAAATTCTTTTTCAGACTTACTCTAATCTGCTTAAACAATAAAACGAAAAAAAGAACATGTCTATTGCTTTGTTATTTCTTTGGTTTATATTTTTCTAACCTGTAATTCAACCAGAGTAAAAGTATCTCTGGACAACCATTAACTTTCCGCGTTACGGAATTAATAACTCGAGTTATAAATTGGCACTGCATTATGCTATGTCATATTGTATACTAGTATATGACGAACGAAAAATTCATCTGGTGTAACAATAGCACACATTTTTATATAGAATCTGTTAAGAAAATAGACATTTTGAATTTTGTATGGTATAAATACAACAAGTGGCCCATGTACCACTCCGCTCACCTGAGTTACTTTGGTGATGCAGTTGTTTACCATATTTCCCCTCTTATATCTATTGTCGCCCCCTACCCCCAGCCCCTTCCCAACCATCACCACCACCCCGTCTTGAATACCCTTCCCCAGGATGCTTCCACATTAGTTTCAGCTTTCATGGCCCACTAGTTTTTTAGAAGAAGATTTTAAAAGATTGTCCCTACATATTTCTGTGAAGACTTGGATTCCCTTTTGTGAACTCTCCCTACCCCCGACGGTCTTGATTTTAACAATTTAGAATTTACACTACTCCAAGATGCTTCCACGTAAGTTTCAGCTTTCCTGGCCCACTGGTTTTTTAGAAGAAAATTTTTTAATGACCCCAACCTATTTTTGGATTCTCTTGATTATTTCCCCTTGGAAAGGGACTTGTCCCTTTCTTTAAAAATTTAAACTTCCCATCACCCAAGAATGCTTTGTACTAAATTTTGTTAAAATTGGCCCAGTGGTTCTTAAGAAGTTGAAAATGTAAAAAGTATGCAGACGGACGGGCGGACTACGGACAAAATGTGATAAAAAAAATTCACTTGAGCCTTCAGCTCAGGTGGGTTAATAATAAGGAAAGAAGAGTAAACGTTCTCCGATCGTTTTACATACGAAAACATCTTCCGTCTGACGACTTTCAAATGACTTAGCGATGCTGCTCCAAGTCGGAAGACATAGGCATGTTTATTATTTCACCGGATTTCATCTAATAATTCAATGAATGAATAACTTTGTATTTATTGTTATAACCGCACTTTCTAAAGAAAATTTGGGTATATTGTTGTTTGTCCGTACGTCTGTCACACTTTTCTTCCCTAAACTCCTCCACACTTTACATATTAGCCTAAACACCTTAAGGGAGATGGTTTGGGTGTCATGTAGATCTAGTAGTAAGGTTTCTGATATTTTATTTTGACCTGGGGGGTCAAATTGGGGACGAAAGAGGACTTTTTTTCTAATGCAAAAAGCCCCGTGTTCCCTGAACTCCTCCTACATTTTACACAGAAGTCTAATCACCTTACGAGAGATGTTTTTGGTGTCATGTAGATGTGAAGTAAGGTTTTGGAATTTTGATTTTGCCCGGGGTAGTCAAATGGGGGTAGAAAAGGATGTTATTTAATACAAAAAGCCCAGTCTTCTCTGAAATCCTCCTTCTTTCTATTCAGTAGAATTATCATAGTTGGTGGTATCATGTAGATGTGCAGTAACGTTTCGGGGTTTTGATTTTAGCCCGCGGCGTCAAATGGGGGACGAAAAAGGACGTTCTTATTCAAGAAGCCACGTCTTCCTTGAACTCCTCCTACATTTTACACTGTAGCCTCATAATCTTTTGAAAGATGGTTGGTGTTGTCATGTATATTTGTATAATTCTCATCAAATTATGTATTATTATTATAATTATCATTATTATTATTTTACAAAATTTATAGAGCGCCTAATATAATAAAAACAATTACTCTAAAGCGCTATACAACATAGTTAAAAATACATTTATAAATACATTATCAAGAATTAAAATTTTGTTGAATAGCATAAGAAAATAAAATTTAGTAATGATAACTATTATAAAAATTAAAAATATTATTAAAAATGACGAATAAACAATATTAAAATACGAAAAAATAAATTGAATACAATACAGTATAAGAAATATCAGAATCAACAATATCAATTAAGTCAGAGATCTTTAAACATAAATAAATAAAAATAAATAGTTTATATTTGACATATAAAGATGAAAATTTAACCAAATGGTTCCCTGAAAAGATGAGTTTTAATTTTTTTATGTTCAAAGGTGGACATGAAAGCAGATGCGGAGTTCCAGAGGGATACAGCGGCCACATTAAAACGTCAATTCCCATAAGTTGATGTTCGATAGTGCGGTCTTTGCAGTGACAGCTTGTTTGCTGATCTAAGGGAACGACCAGGTTGATATATGGTTATGAGCTCTGCAATGTATTCTGGTGCTATGTTGTTTATTGCTTTGTACGTATAAAGAAGAATTTTGTAATGGATGGGATTTTCAATTTGAAGCCAGTGAAGGGAAACAAGGATCGGAGTAATGTCCTCCCTCTTCCTGGTATGGGTAGTAATGCGTGCTGCTGTGTTCTGTATTCTGTATTCTATTTGGTTATTTCAGTTGTATTTATACCATGGAGGAGACCATTAGTATAGTAGAGCCTAGATGTCACCAGAGCAGACCAGGATCTTGCAGGCATCTTCTGTAATCAATGGACGTAATTCTCCCAATGTTCCTGAGCTGGTTATAGCATGCACGTGACACGGAGAAAATTTGCTTTTGCATGCTAAGAGACTTATCAAAACATACTCCGAGGTCCTTTACACTGGTTGCCTCTCTCACAAAGGTGTCACTAAAGTTCAGATGGTAAGATGGAAACTCCTTGATTTGTTGTTTTGGAGTAAAGACTATAAATTCCGTTTTGTCCTCGTTGAGTTTTTAGCATGTTGGAACACATCCACTGCTTGATTTCTTCTAGTTATGCTTCAAGTCTTAAAACGGTATTATTCCAGTTGTTCCTGGGTTTAAAGACAAGAAAGGCTTGGGTATCATCAGCATAACAATGATGATATATGTTGTTTTTTGAACAGATTTTACCAATAGGTCTGGAAAAAATTGAATATAACCTTGGACCCAACGCAGACCCTTGTGGCAAATTATTGCGTCCTTCCTGACAGGTACGACTTGATCCATGCGAGGGTCGAGCCAGATATACCAAAACCAATTTCTGGTCGATTTATCAGAATGGAGTGGTCAATGACATTAAAAGCTACAGATAGGTCTAACATTATTAATGCCACGCATGAACCAGAATCTAAGGCCGCAACAATAACGTGAAGGACACTAAGTAAAGCTGTTTCAGTAGAGTGATAAGGGCGATATGCTGATTGTACATTGTCATGGAGGTAATTTGACTCTAGGTGATGATCAAGACGTTAAGCCACATCTTTTTCGAGAATTTTGAAAGGAAGGAAAGATTTGAGACAGGGCTGTAGATGCAGAAGTCTTCTGCATCTAAGCCGGTTTTCTTTATGAGAGGACGAACAACAGCCTGCTTAAAGGATGATGGAACAACAGACTGATTTACGAATTAATTTATAATGTCCGTCACTAGAGCAGGATAATTATCAAGGCAAGATTTCAACAAGAATGTTGGCAAGGTATCAAGTTCACAGGATTTAGGAGATACTGACATGATCATGGCACGAATCTCATCTTGAGATGCAGGTTCAAAGCATGCAAGTGAACAGCAGTAAACTCCTTATCATTCTGTAGTGTATACTAGCAATAGTATAAGTGCATATGCTAAGCATCAAAATATCTTTAAATTATATACTTTCATGTAAATAACTTGAATTTGATTCGTCGAGAAACATTTGTTAAAAAAATTATTACATGTACCTGTTGAAGCCCCGCCCTACAGTCAAAATTGCTTGACGGCAGGTGATATTCCAAAAAAAGGCGACTGCGCAGAATTTATGCGCGCACGGTTCACTGCTATAATTATGTATTTGCATAAAACATTCAGTACAATATGATAAATATTACCTCTAGTTGAGTGTAACATTGAACTCCCCCCCCCCCCTCGAAAACCATGGTCAATCTCAGCTGCACTTTGGTTGACAAAGATTTTCCTTTGGTGAAAATTTTCAATGTTACACCCAATTACGTTTAATATTTATAAATTATTTCTTAAGATATTAGAGGTTCGAACTCTTTTCAGTACCAATTTTTTTCCCAAACATGACCACTTCCGCTATTCTTAACCTTAACTGCAAGGGGTCTGCGGAAAGAGGGGGGGGCTGAACCTACATATACGCCGCAATGTTTAAAGCCTCTACTTAGTCTACCTTTGAAAAAAAGGGGGGGGGCTTAGCCCCCGGTTTCGACACCTATGATGTTTCTTAACGCAATTCAATATTGTGTTTTTATGTCATTTGTTTGTTTGTTTTTTGTTAAACATGCCTCTCAGGAACTTTTCACTCATATGGAGACACCAACCACTTGAAAAAAATGAGGAAGTCATACAGGTTTGAGGTCAACATTCATTATAGGAGTTTTCAACTATTGAGACGTAAAGAGATATTAACTCGATCCTTCCCCTCGCCCCTTCCCAGGCCTCGGATTGTTTGTTCATGTATGGTTAAAAAGTATATAAATAGTTCAATGTGGTCAATCTCTTTGAATGTTTTTCATTCCTTTTTCTACGAGGGTAGGTTGACACAAATTCATGAATAAAATGTCAAGCATTTATCTTATCATTGATGCAGTCATATTTTGAACATTTCCAGTTCATTAGGAGAGTGGGATGACCTCCAGGGATTCATAACCTTTGTACCATTAAATGTACATAACATAATAACACAAGAAACAAAATAATGTATAGTCAAATGGAAAATTTCCCTACTTTTTTAGAAGTCACATGATTATTTGTCATTAGAGGGACAAGTAGTGGATAGGGAGATGCCCCCCCCCCCTCCCCCTGAATTTACAGTGTTATTAAATTGGACTACATGTATAATATATACTGAATGAAATAAAAGATAATTTTGGATGCCCTCCACCCTAGAAAACAGACCCTACCATTATTTCTTTGCTTCTCAGGAAATTCTGGTCTGGAAATCCCCCCTCCCTCCTAGGAAAAAAATATTCTGGATGTTGTAACTTAATATAACGTCAACAACGGGGGTAACTCTTCAGAAGGTAAGATTCGTTTATTGTAGCCTCCAAAGACTTTTGATCTTTTAAACTTTAATCTAACCATTTACATTGCAGACTATTTTACCCAAATAAACCTTTCAAGGTGGTTTTTGCCTTACTAAATAAAAAAAAAAGTTTGCACATTTTGAAAAATTCATCAAAGACGCTTTACACTAATTTGAATAATATTATTTGTTGCTGATCTATTTGAGAAAATAGATTTAAAAAGTTCCAATTATGGGCCAGAAGTTTATAATCCCCCATTTATCAAACCTAATTTACAATGTACATCATTAATTAAATTCTATTGTTTAATTTCAGACCGGTAATTCTCGGGTTTAAGAAATATAAGGCTTCAAATTGTGAATAGGGTAAAACCACCGCCTCGTGTTGGAATTACAAAAAGTGTTGTAACATCTTTGAAATTCCTAGGTTTGGATGCAACCTCTTTGGCATGATTTTCTTACAATTTTCGACCAATTCTTAGATACATTGATTTCCAGCACTATTTTGTACATTTGTGATCTTTAAGAAGCTTTAACAAGTGTACGCTTGAGCCCTTCTTAGACTACTTCTAAAACCCACTCTTTTGAAGTTATTTAATTCATTCCATTCAGTAGAAACGACCGACAGCCTACTTTGACGAAATTCTGTCCGTCCGACTGTCACACCGTTCTTCCCAGAACTCCTCCAGCATTTTACACAGAAGCCTTTTCGTCTTTTTGGAGATAGTGGGCGGTATAATGTAGATGGTTTTTTTTTTAAATCGTGTAAAACATCAATGTCAAGAGGTAAAAGTCATAGCATGTTCCGAAACATCTTGTTATGGGTAGTATTATGTACACGTCAAATGTGAAAGTCATATCTCTTCTCAATCAAACGTTATAAGGAAATACAACATTTTTGAAAATTATGTTAAACTTCAAGGTCACATAGTCAAAATTCATGATATATTTTGGAAGGTCTTATCACAGGTACATGTAATATACATGCATGTATAATATGAATGACATTGCCCTATCTTTTCTCTTTCAAAATGATGAATTTAAAACAATTTATTTTTTTAAGGTAGTTCAAACTTTAAGGTCAAGGTCATGGGAAAAAAAATCATAGTGTATTAAGAATGACATTATCACAGGTAAATTCTAATACATATGTTTAATATGAAAGTCTTCTCTTTTCTCATTCAAAATATATGACCATGATGACAAAGGTGAAAATTTATTGTGACAGACGGACAGTATGACATACAAATGAAATTTACTGTCCCTTATCTTTCGTGAAAATGGGGGACAAAAAATGTCCTTGCTGCTCTTGAGAAGAAGATTTATGATGGATAAAGTCCCTTGCATATTTCTATATGTAAATTGGTTGATATTGACCAAGTGGTTCTAGAGAAGTTAAAAATATGAAAAGTTTGCAAAGTCAAACAGATGAACGACAGATAAAATCTGATCAGGAAACCATAAAAGCTCAAGGAGCCAACACTTATCATTTACAAGTATTTGGAAAGGGTTACAACTTTTTTTAAAAAGCTGTTTTTTATGCATTTTTTGAAAAGTTGTAAATGTATGACAAATATCCAAATTGAAAAACTGCACATTTCAGCTAACAGTATAAGATTAAAAATAGCTAATCAAGGTGCTTTGAGTAGCAAAATAAAGCTAAATTGGTATATTAACTAATTCAAACACAGAGCTTATTCAATTTTAATATGCACTATTAACCTTTTCAACTCCTATAATAGTTATTTTTAAAATCTTTGAACTTAGAATATAGAACTTAAATGATATGACCAGAAGTAAATCTGTTGAATATAAAAAACATGTACATGTACACTTTTTTGTTTTAGTAATTTGTTTGTTTGTTGTGAAAACATCTCTCTCGGGAATTTTTTACTCATTTGGAGACACCTACTCTTAAAATGATTGATTGATTAATTGTGTATTGTTTAACGTCCATCTCGAGAATTTTTTACTCATATGGAGATGTCACCGTATGCCGGTGAAGGACTTCAAATTTTGACCTTTACTCGGCACTCAGGGCCATTGAGCAGTGAGGGATCTTTATCGTGCCAACAACTGCTGCTGACACGGGGCCTCGGTTTTTAAGGTCTCATCCGAAGGACCCGCAACTTTCACTTCAAAGTGCCGAGCGCATGGCGAAGGAACAGTTGTTACCCATTTTATCGACTGGGTCAGTCGCGGCCGAGATACGAACGCACGACCTCCCGATCTAGGAGCGAGCGCTCTACCGACTGAGCTACCGTGAACGGTCTCTTAAAAATGACGAAGACAAAATGTGTTTGTGAAATACCGATGACCCATATAGCAGCTTTTAGCGAAGGTTGAATTTTCTCAAATGTAGTAAAATTTACTGGTTAATGTCAAAGGGTCAAAATTGTTTGTATCAAAAGAAAAGTAATATCTCAAGGAATATACACATGAAATAAGAAAGAAATCCCTTGTACTTCCTGTTCAAAAGTTATTGTCAAGGTTCATTTGTTTAAGAGGATCAAACTCTAAGGTCAACGTGAAAAATATTTATACCTGTTGAAAGCTCACAATGAATACACGTTAAGCATGACAGCTCTAGCACCAACAGTTCAAAATTAAGGCAAAGTTAAAAATTTGGTATTTTTCATGAATAAAGGGGTCAAACTTTAAGGTCAATAGATCAATAGTTCAAAATTGGTGGTACCCAAATTAAAAGTCTTATCACAAGAATTTACCAAGAACTGTGGAAGCCATGTGTAGAGCCCAACTTTGAAGAAACAGACATAATAAAAACACAAGAACCAATTAAGATATTTAATATTAGAGAAAAATGAAAAAAAAATTCTACTACTACTACTTTTGAGTCACAGTATCATTTTTCGATTCAGGGAGTGGCACAAAGGAGATTGGAACACCCTCTTCCTGGAACTTGCAGAGTTATTTAAATAGGACTGTATACTGAAGCAGATAAAAAAAACATTGTGGATCTCTCCCCCCCCCCTAAAAAAACATAAACGCCACCATCATTATTTTTATTTTGTTTATTTCTTCTTTATTTGCTTATTTTGAAATTCTGGGTTAGATTTTTTTTTATTGAGGTGTGACCCCCCCCCCCCATTCCCTAAAAAAAAATCTCGATCTGCGCCCGTATACTAAATGTCGTGAAATTCGTCTACTGTGATATGCGATGATCTTTGACCATTTTTGAACTTCAACCTCACCATTTGCATTTACGCAATCTATACTAAAACTTGTCCTGTTAAATTCATGAAATATAATCCATTTAATTCAATTAAATAACAAAATGATTTTAACTATTTAACTATTTTCAAGGCTACTACTGTGCATGAATCATTAGCTTTTGTACTCTGATGAATTGACCTTATTGTAAACTATCAATATCAAACAATAATTCCAATCTTCATTTTATTTATTGATTCCCTGTGTTTTGATCTGATGAGAGCAAAGAATGACAGTCACTGCGCTTAAGCTATGAGAGTTGGATCCCGATGTTTTACGCAAAACTTAATTCCAACATGTCCAATGTCTAAATAACAGGTTTTGTATATTATATTACATGAAATTATTAAATATTGCCGAGAGACGCTAGCTTTTGAGACGGGGGCTTACAGTTTTGTCACATTTCTATTGTTATTCATATGCATACTAGCTTAAAGTTTTCAACGACATTGTTTAATTTGGGCCACGACTGTGTCATTGGTCTCAATTGCACAGAATACGTATTTAAATTTAAACTTATACATATACAAAGGACAATGTTGGCCAAGTTGCGGCTTATATCTAATTAAAAAAATATCGCCAAACTAGGGTCGAGATAGCTACTTATGTAACCGGTCACCGAGCATCGACAATTGATATTATAATCGGCTTACTCAAGTGGCGTTCTACCTGTTCGACACGCTTTCATTGGACATTTCATCGTGTTAAAAGCTGAACACGACTCGTAAATGGAGTTTTATGAAGAGACTTACTTTTACCTTCGACAGCTGACTTTTACATTTTAGTTATAGGGGTTTGTCTCTGTTTAAAATGTAAAAGTCAGTCGTCGAATGTAAAAATAAGTCTCTTTAAAAAAGTCCAATTGGCATACGCCATTTTCGATATCATTATCTACGATACACCAACACTAGGGTATACTCGTCGCATTCGTTACACATGACTGCTTTATTGTCACAGGTATCGCGAGGAATGGCGAACACGTGTTCGTGCTGGTTATCTTGCATTGCCTTTGTTTACATTTTATTGCAGTTATGTGTATCTGTGTTGTTTATATACTACACTAAGCTGTACAACGATAATTACAAATTTCTTTGGTATCTTACTTTCCTGCATTTGACAAAGTATTACGTATTTATTCTCGCTTTTTAGTCCAGTATAGCATACGTCTGTCTACATCGGTGTCGACTGATTACACTGAACAGTGACCAAGTTCTGTCCTGTATATACGGGTTTGCAGAGTAGCAAGAAAAGGAAACAAAAATGGCGGACACATTACTTTTACGAATCGTGTTCAGCTTTAAGTTTCTTTTGTGAGAGTATCTATCGTACTTCCAAATTCAAACTATGGAAGATTTTTGCACAAAGTTTAATAGGATTTGAAGATAATTTATCTCTTATTCAACTTTATGCATTTCATAAGGGGTGTTTTGAAAGAATTCTCGTGTTGACATTGTAATTAGTAAGTGTTTAGGCTTATGTCGCCTTTGTATTATAGTCTGCAGGGAGAGACATCTACCCAATCCCTGAACATTAGAATCATTTATTAAGTATGCACCATAAAATCAACATGATCTCTCGCTCTTTATTTAAATTTAAATTTGTTGTGCGAAAAAAAATCATATATGCTAATGTTTACATTCCACAACCATACGATTTAAATGTCTCCGCCTATTTGCGGATACCTTATATTCGAATGTGGTCCCATTCAAATTTCCGGAATTTAAGGCTTTTACATGTTCTTTTCAATTACATTGTCTGTAATTATAGAAATTTGTATGACAAAAAATTCTAGAAATAAATTTCAAAGCATATGCTTACACATTAATCATAGATGAATTTAGCGATATATTGTAATGTTTAGCTTAAATGGGTAGCCGAACAGGCTCCAAATGACGTTCTTAAGTGCATTCTTTTAAAGTAAAATTTGCAAATCGATAATTTTTTTTTATCAGAACTACTTTCTTGTCTTACCTTCTACTAGATTATCGTAAAAACAACAAAAGAAATTATTTCTGGTTTGTTTTAGCTAAATTATGAATACAAGAAACCTGAAATTTAAATAAATACGTATAACATAAATGGCGCAGCTGACAGACTGCATGAAACGGGAATATTAATTTAAATAAGTTTATGTCACTGTCAGTTTTAAAAATTGCTAATGTCGTATCTCGACGTTCGTAATACGAAGCAAATCAGCTCAGTTTGTATTTTTCTGATAGGAAAAAGAAACGTACCTCAAACTCTAGCCTTATAAGCAACAAATTAATACAGGTGACTCTCGATGGCTCGAACTCCGATCCCTCGAAGTTCTCGATCTCTCGAAGTGAACCCCGTTTTAACCTCTATATAACTAAGCAAATTTACTCCTGATCTCTCGAACTTCTATCTCTCGAAGTCTTAGAAGCTAGACATTTTTCATTGAATTTTACTCGCTATCTCTCGAAGTCTTGATTGCGCGTGTATACTCGCCAATCAACCGTAAAACTGATGCAGCCTTGACTTACTTGGAAAACAATGAGCGCCTGGGGCTGGCATGGAGGTGTAAATTGGGTGTTTAAATAGATGACACTACACATTTGGGTCGTCCGTGTGTTGATATAATTAATTGGTTATCATTAGTTCATTGTGAGTTATTTATAAACCAATTCACAACTTTCTAAAAATTGAAACCGAGACGATAATTTTTAGAAAATAATTTTTAGACTTTCTTTTCAATATAAGTTCCCATAGACTATGAACTTATATTAGAGTCTACATAATCCCAGTATGGCAAATATTGCACAAGAAATTTCTTTCTCAAGGACTGAATATCGATAAAGAAAAATCTTGTGAACACTGGTGAAGGACCCGATCAAGACGCGCAACAGCAGAACTGATAATTGCTATTCGGGTTTCATGTAATCATGAAAGAAGAACAAATAAATATTGAAACTGTAGGAAATTGTTTTCTTTATTCGAAATACGATCATTGTTGTTGATATAAAGTAAATTACCTGTAAAATAAGATTGAAAACGTGCAATTTCTGTATTTACATACACTTCCGGAATAAAAATATAAAAATAAAACATCGATGGTCAGAACTGAAAATTCCGGATTTTATTGAATTTCTATCTCTCGAACCCTTTGATCTCTCGAACTTTTCTCTCAGTCCCTTGAACTTCGAGAGATCCAGAGTCACCTGTATTTTTACATCCTATATTCTTCCTCAATATTTGAACAAACTGGAGGAAATCGAGAGCGTCGTCGGTCTGCAACTTTCGCTCTGAGCGTGGTCGTTTATGTCAACATGGCCACGGTCAAGGACGAATTACTCTGAGGTATACTTGTACTTACGATATCTTTTGACTTAAACAACATATTCGATGAGTTTTTATTAAGTTTATTTAATGAGAATTTTAGGTGAACTTGAAATTCATCTCTATTACGTTTCTTTGCGGCTTAAAGTATTCCTACGCTTTACAGAAATACGCATGGTATGAAGACCTCAGGGAGAAATAATTTTAATAATTAATTGGAATTAGAAGAATTAAACGTTCTTTTTGAAAAAATTATCGAAGTGTAAAATCTTGACTTTTTACTCACAAACTTAACATAAAAGTGCTTCCCACTTTTATTTAGTTTGAGAGTAAAATGTCAAAAGTTTTCACATCGATAAATGTTTCAAAAAGAACGTTTAATCCTATAAAAACTAACAAACAATGTGAGCATTTCTTGGTTAAAATATCATGGTAACTGTTTCTTCAAATAAGCAATGAAATGAAGAAACGCCTTTTTTCAATACTGATTAAATTTTAAAAGATCTGCGCTTTTAGCTCTATCCATAAATGTAAATAGAATGATTTTAAATTAGGTTGCCTCCTAGAGAAATATTTCGATTCTCACCTGCATCTTCTCGTCTGATCTTGTACTTTTTTCCGTAGATGCATTTCTTATATTCCATCTCTGTAAAGTCAATAAAAAATTTAGTTCTGACGCGGTCTTTAACCGTACAGAATACCATCTTGGACTCATAAGCATTTTCTATTTGTAAGTTGACGTCATCCCTAAATGTAGACCATGTATCTGGTAAGACTTCGTAATGCCACTTGACATATTTCTGGACTGTCTGGGCGCTCTCTTTGTCTTTGACCTCGTTTAGATACTTATGAATAGCCAAAGCTGCGTCTTTAATATTCCCTGCTCTCCCCAGCAGTTCTATTTTTCCATCTTTGTTGATGCCTGTCACGTTGTTGTCTGTTGCTATTCTTTTAATGTCATCAATCTGCAAAACATATTTTACTTTAAATTTGGAGTGATAAAGATAATTTTGCCCAATATTTAAATTCCTTTTTTGAGTTGTTACTTTATTTAGTATAGCAAAAATCAATCTCAAATTTTAAAATGTCTTTGATTTTTTCGCACTGATTTCAGAAGGATAATCTATCTCACCTGGATATCTCTTAACACATAGTTTGAAAGATCAATATCTCTCTTTTCAAAATCATTCTTAAGCATCCTATCTAAATCACTGATGCATTTTTCAGAGTTCCAATGACTCGAGAAAGTAAACTTTTTATCAATTTCTTCTTCCCCAAAGCCTTGTCCTCTGTTTACCATATATCCATAGGTAAGATGCCATGGTCTGCTCATGGTCGTTTTATTTTTATCACCAAATCCCGTGTAACCTAAAATATATATACCGGGTATATACAGTAGTTTACACTAATGATATAAAGTAGAATGTTTAATTTGATTTGCGTATTTCCACCGGTATTATTTTCGTCACACTGAAGTATTTGAGGAAAACATAAGAATTTTAAAAATATTCTACATTGAAGTTTGTAGCCACCACCTCCATTTTCAATGAACGGATACACATTTTTTCATTCTAATTTTTTTTTACTTTGGAGATTTGTTAAAGGGGGACCTATGTCCAAAAACCTTTGTGTGAAATTTTCAAAACTTTGACATTTCTTTCCTGATCACTTTCTCTTAATTTTTAGGCATTAAAAACAATACCTCTATCTGCTTAATTTTACACAGGAACACGTGCAAAAACAGTGTGAAAAGCTAAACATAGATTATTTTTAGACAAAATTCTACCCTTAATATGCGCTAAAATGAACCAAAAATGTCAAATCACATTTAATATCAACAGGTCTTTAATTTATATGACTTGTATCTTTAAAATAGGCAAATTCATAATGATTGTAATTCATCTCACATGAAAACCGTTTTTTCTTGTCGTATTTTTTTTACAATTCCGACATGCATGCATGTAACGGGTAATATCTTAAAAGGTCTTTGTTTGAAAATGTTGTAAATCATATGTTTAAATAGTAATCATCAATCTCTCTCTTTTAACAAAAGAAGTATACCTCTATGATAGAATATACGAGAAATATGACGTTTTCTTTTATTTTCGTACTCTTGTGTAATAAATATTGACGATTATGCACTAATAAGGTAAGTAAGCACTGACAAACATCCGAATATTGATTGATTGTATATTGTTCAACGTCCCTCTCGAGAATTTTTCACTCATATGGAGACGTCACCGTTTGCCGGTGAAGGGCTTCAAATTTAGACCTATACTCAGCAATCAGGGTCATAGAGCAGTGAGGGTTCTTTATCGTGCCAGCGCCTACTGTGACACGGGACCTACGTTTATAAGGTCGTATCCGAAAGGCCCGTGACTTTCACTTATGATGCCGAGCGCTTGGCAAAGGAACAGTCAGTGCCTATTTTTACGTCTTAGGTTTGACGCGGCGCAGGGAACGAGAATCGAACCAGGGCCTCCCGACCACGAAGCGATCGCTCTACCACTAGGCTACCGTGAACGTTCAAACATCTGAATATAAACCTATTATGCCAAAAACCAGAATTTTATTTTGATTAGAAACAATTAAAACATAAATTCTTTTCTTCTTGATTCCAATCATTCCCCCCCCCCCCTCATTTCCCCGTCAACAACCAAGACCTTTTAATTTAGAACCTAGGAATTCCTTTATACAATAAAATCTATGTGTACTAAAACGCAAATATAGGTACAAATACATTTCTTAATCTTTTCTTAGTTCTATCCAGAAAATACCATTAATAGTAAAAATAAAATTAAACATATTTCCCTGATTCTAGCCTTTTCTTTGCTGAATGTTATTTTATCTTTTTGCACTTATATATCATCATTTCATCGAGGTATTTCTTCACATCTGAAATTGCTACGAATTATCAACAAAGGAAGAGGATTGTAATATTAAAAACCTCCATAAATCAAATAAAACTGTTATTAATGATGAATAAATTTTCTTTTTTGTAAATTGTGTACGTTATTGATTATTAATAAAGTTATGCCTATATCGCAGTTTCAAAAGTCAACAGGTAAAAACAACAGGTATTGTGACGTCACATAACGCTGCGTCGGTCATAGTTAGACATAGGTCCCTCCTTAAGAATGGATTGTGTGTCAATCTTGTTCAGAAAGGCACATATATTATCATTTGTAATGGTCATGCAGATTTTCGTTAACCTAGAAAGAAATGGCTAATAAAACAAGACAAAGATCACCTTTCACATGTTTCATAACAATTAACTTTATTCTACTAATATGAAACTCACACTCTGCCATCTTGACTGGAAATTTCGACCGTGGCATAGGCCTTGTACCTGCACCATGCCCCTCAAAAGTCCCACTGACTTTCTCTTCTTGATTACGTCTACTTTCATCTTTCCTAGTAATAATGGAGGAGGTTGCTTTTACAGTTCTATCATTGGTTTGTGCTCCTCCCGAGCTTGAGAAGGTATTATCTTTTGGCTTTGCTATACTGCAGGTATTTTCACTCAGTTGATTCAAAGGTTTTTGCATCTCCTCCTTATTTTTTCTGATACCACTTATAAGTAACTCACCTTCGGTCATCTTGACTGGAAATTTCGACCTTGGCATAGGCCTTGTACCTGCACCATGCTCCTCAAAAGACCTATTGCCCTTCTTTTCTCGATTACGCCTCCTTTCATCTTTCTTCGTAATAATTGAGGAGGTTGCTTTTACAGTTCTATTATTGGTTCGCCCTCCTTCTCCCGAGCTTAAGAAGGTATTATCTTTTGGCTTTGTTATACTGTGGGTATCTTCACTCAGTTGATTCAAAGGTTTTTGCATCTCCTCCTTGTTTTTTTCGATATCACTCCTATCGATTTCTATCCACTGGTCCTGATAGGTCGTCATTTTCATATCTTTCTCCTTTTCATTCTCTGTCAATTGCTCCATCTCCTTTCTCCCCCCAAAATTTTCGTTATTAAACTTTATAAAACTGCCTCTTAATCCTGGAAATTGATGCTTGTCGCACATTTTTAAAACCTGTTTTACTTCTGAACATACAGGCTGAAAAATATCTTTTGTGGAAGTGACAATAACTTCAGAACTTGAAGTCAAAAGATAAATTTTTTCACCAAAGGATTTTCTCAGCTTTTTGACGCAATCTATCCATTCGAATGTGAGCAGAACTTGCCTTAAATTTATTACTTTAATAACTTTTTCTAATATAAAGTTTTCAAAAATTTTCAAGGCCTCTTCCACCATTTTCATGTTTGATGACGTCATTTCCACTTTGTCCTCTGTAACATTCCATACAGCTTTGTTGTTTTTCATTTTCATTTCTGCGAGAAAAAGATCTCTCACCTCCTTTGTTTGAAACATTTTATGTCTTCCTTTAGATATGCTTATAGAATTAGATTTTGTATTCCTCAAATAATTAAAAATTTTTATCATGGCTTCATTCACTTTATTATGTTTTCCTGTAAGGATTACTTCTTTCTTATGAATCTTAATATTCATATGAATATCTGGTAATTCATACTTAATCCTCCTCTTATATTCTGCTATCAATAGCTGTTGGCATTTGTGAAAATATAAAGTAACAGTTTTCCCAATCTTTTCTTTCGGTGTTCGGATTTTCAATTCCTCTGCCCTGATGATGTCTAGGATTATATGTGTCAATGCCTCAGCATTTTCTACTAATCCAACTACAACAGCTGCATGTATTTTAGAAACTAAAAATACATTTACTTTTTCCGGCTGCTCAGTAATGAGCCATTTTAACTGGGCTAGAAAATTTTCCCATGCTTCTGGTAAAATTGAGAGTTTCTTAACAACATATTTGTCCATCAAACCTTTCATACTTTTCAAAGCCTTTTTTCTCCAATTTTTCAAAATACCTCTAGTATTTTTTACCTCCTTACTTGCTGAGCATAGTAGTTTGACATTGAAGTCTGTTTTTGACTTTGGCCATTCAACTTGAACAAACTTCTGCTGCAGAGCATTTTCAATCTCCTTGGCTACAGTCCCATGTTTGTTGACAAATCGTAAAAAGTATTCATCACAAGGATGAATAATAGAAGGCAAGTTTCTCCAGTTAATTGGTTGTTCTGGCAACCCTAGCTGAGGATAAAACATCTGTACTCTTATTACTTTTCCATTTATTGTAAACTTTTCTCTTGAGGCCACATTCTCTGCATCTGTATCAAAACAGAAATGTATTCATTAAAATTTCATATGCCTAGCGTCAAATCTTAATTAAAAAACGTGGTCTTAACTCTAAATATTTACATTTCCAAATATGTTTCCTTAATATTTTGCGCAAATTAGAAGAATGCTCATGTTCTCGTGATCTACCATCATGGATTAGCATGAATATATCCACTGTTTCATCAATATACCGTAAAATGACAGTTGAATTGTGTACTTCGTAGCAAATCATCAGAAAAATTATGTAAATATAATAAATGAATTTAATTTTTAAAAATTCATGAGATACATGAACTATAACGCTTCACAGTGGCATATTTATCATGAATCGCTAACGCGCATAGTTCATAACCTCTTGAATCTTCATAAAAGAAATTAATTTTTTAAGTAAGTTTGAAAGCCATCAACTGTAAACTGAAGTTAAGTTATACAAGGATTCATGAAAACATACACATCTCTTACATTCAAATGCTAATTTTTTTTCCTTAAGTGTCTACTTTATAGTCGAATCAAACAGCTCCTTAAGCGCAAGAAAATTAATATACAATTATACGTAAATAATTAATATTCAAGCACCTGCTGGATTTTCAAACTTAACAACACAGTATCCGTCTTCTAGATGGTAATCAACCTCCTCCACCTCTCCACCCCCACTCCTTCTCTTGTTACAGAAGAAATTATCCACCGTGTCATACGTGATGCTTTCATCAATATCATGGACATACACTGATCTACATTTCTCCAGCATTTGTATAAACAATGTTTTGTCCTCAATTTTTTGGGAATTGCATCGTTTTGCCATCTTGGAAAAATCTGGTTTAAAACAAATATATACTGCGTTTAAAGTAACAAAAATAATACACATTGGACATACATCACTTTAAGAAAACAAATAATACCCGGTACATGTATGTTGACGATGCGACCGTCATGGCGAGCGCAGATATTGTTTTAGAATAATTTAGATCGGGCTCGTCAGACCGCACGTGCAATTTGATGCGTCTACACTCTGACGTCACATGACGTCGTATGTAAGATACATTACAAAAAGAAGCCCGCACAGTGCTGAAATTAAAGAATGTTTCGTTTACTATTTATCTCAATATTTGTCTGTTAAATCAGGGCGTGTTAATACGTTTAGTTGAATTTTTGCTATTATTCTGGCGAGAACTTAGCTTTAATAAGTGATGCATTGTGGGTCCAGAGTTACGAGGGACAAAAATCTGAAAAATGAAAGCGCAGTAGTCCGAATTTTCTCTTCGCCCAGGCGTTGCTTAAAGGTATCACACCGGTAATTGACCAATCAAAATGAACTTAGTCAAATGTAGGTCCATATATAAAAAAAATTAATTTTATTTTCTTTTAGACGTTTTTCTATTTTCTTCCAAGCCATTTATACAACTTTGGTACCTGTGCCTAGTAAATTTTATGTACTTTGTGAATAAACAAAGGTTTTTGACAGGAACTATTTTTATTCAGGGCATAGGAGGCTACTTCCTGTGATGCACTCGAGGTGTTTATAAACACAGTGAAAACACGTGGATTTGAGGGAAGCCCTGTTTGCATTTAAATCTTTATTAAAGACATTTTTCATTTTTTAAAGGCGTATGTCAACAAAATGTATTATTTTATTCACCTTTTGTTGGATAACACACAATTTTAAAATTAGAATTAGAATTTATGTCATTTTTCACAGATTGTGTAAAAATTAACAATAGGTTATTTTTTTTCAATCAATGCTTTAAAATATCAGTAAAAAGGTAGCATTATGCATCTAAAATGTGGAAAAAAAAGTCAGAGAATGTTGTTTTTTCATTTTATATGACTTAACATTATTTGAACGCAGTCAATTAAAGTGTCTACAGACTTTGCGGTAAAGGGTGTTAAAGCTGATTTTTCAAGAATAGACTAATTCTAGGTTTGTGAATGAATTTTCAGCACAAGCGACAACTGCGATAAAATGTAAACAAGTAAAATATGTTCTCACAGAATGAAAATTTCTACAGATACATGATTTATTTTAATTTATTCACACCTCTAGTTATACATATATTACTGCACTGAAAGAATAGAAATAAGGAAATGAGTCAGATCTGTCTAATAAACTTAAAACAAAAGCTACATAAGTAAAATTCATTAAGAATTTTTCACAGAAAGGAAGGTCATGACCCCAAAATCCTTAAATACTGTCAGAGTCTACATGATAATACTTATTCTGAGTTCTGACCATTCATCATACATGTAATGCAGAATGTCACTTAGCACCACCCTTACCAAAATACTCACCTTCTGGCAACATCTTTTGCATTATTGCCGCAATATTGCAGCAACATTCTAGCAATATATTGCAGCAATATTGCAGCAATATCGTTTTTCGTATGTTAATTAGATTTGCGGCAATATTGCCAGAAAGGTGTTGCGGCAATGTTCCTGCAAAGCAATTGGAGTACATGTATTATTTCAAGTTTTGCTGCAGCAAAAAAAAGGGGCAACACTGCAGTAGTGCCTATATAAATTGGTATTTAATAAAAAAAATTATCTATCAGTCTAACAATTAACAAATTGTGCTGAGGAACATACAAATCAATAGCATAATAAGCTACAGAGTCAGTAAGAAATAGCTACTTCAGCTTATGTTATTCTTTGAAATTTTTTTTTTTAAAAAGACGTGTTTTTGAAACAAGCGGCAACAAAATTTGAAAAACCATTATTACAAATAGGTCACAGTCAAAGCCACAAGGTCATAGATCTTGGTGTCATTTGAAAGAGCATAATTAGTGGAGAATGCCTAACAAATATAAGGTTACCATCTCTCATGGTTCAAAAGTTATGTCGAAGGTTAAAAAAATCTACTTTAAGCATATGGGTCACATCCAAGGTTCTTGTCAAAGACCACATTGGTGTCATTTTAAGACCTAAATTAGTTGAGTATGCATACTAAATATATAGTCTCTATTTTCATGGTTTTTAAATTATGGCGAATATTCTATAAAAAAAAACATTTTTAGCATAAAGGTTACAGTCAAGGTCACAAGGTCATTGACCTTGTTGTCATTTGAAAGGACTAATAAGTGGAGTATGCATACCAAATATGAAGTCTCTAACTCTCGAGCTCATTGGTTCAAAAGTTATCACTTATGGCGACGGTTAAAGTTTACAAACAGACTGGACAAAAACAATATGAGCCCCATATCTATCAAACCGGTCACATAAAAAATGTATATATAAAAATATATTATGCCACTGCATGTGAAAATGTCCAGCAACTCTGCATCATTTTTCAAATAACCTAATAAATAAGCTGCCCATCACGTATATGTATTCCCCAATGCCAATTAATCAATATAATGTATGATATATAGCTTTTTTGTAATTTCCAACATATATATAGAATCATTATTTTCTTGCAGGTATTCAAATTTATGCAATAAATTAATTATATATGGTCATGCATTTAATTGATAACATGCATTCATCTTTTCCTGCAACAGTGATATGATATATATTAGACATACAAGTACAGCTCAACAAACGTTTTAAGCTCACATGGATTTTCGCGCAAATTAAGGTCACATTGTTATGTAATATTGTGTGTTGAGATATCAAAATACATTTTCAAAGTATTTGTTTACATTATTTGAGTTTTATTTCATTTACTAAAACATAATTCATACAAATAAATTGCTAGAACTTTGATATATTATTGGCTGAAAAATAACAATTATTTCCATTTGATTTTTTGTAGTCTCTTGCCAATTGCAGCTGTCTTTTTATCCGTTTTTTTAAAAGCAGTAGCTCTTTGCAGAAACATAGACACGGGCACAGTACAGCTACTGTAACTTTTATTTTCTGTATATTCTGACTCTTTAGCTCAGGGTGATAATAGTATTTTTTCATCTGTTTGACTGCTTTGTATGTTAATAAGGTGGCATTTTTCAGAGTCACCTTCTAAAAATCTAGAATCATAAAAGATTCATCCCATAGCAAAATTTTAACGTTTCAAACCGTAAATGCAGAAGAATTTTCCTTTTCATCGAAAAAAATTACTACTAAAAAAAAATAATAATACTTCATTATCCTACCCTGTAGTATGGTTTCTCTCTGCAATGCTATCCCTTTTCGGTGCTACATTTTAACAAAACCCAGATGAGTATGGTAAATGACCAAAAAATCTTTTAAAATACTCACCTTTAAGAAGATGATTTAAAATTTTCAACTACATTGTATCAAAGAAAGCACGTTTTATATTATTTGTAAAATACTTATAGTAGATGCCTATAGTAGAAACATCGTGCCATTTATTGATAAATTCCCCTCTAAAACATCCACTTTCGAAACTTAAGATAATACTTTTAAAGGACATTTATACTTGACATTATATATGTAATATAACGTAGGGCTATGTCATCGTTCTGAGGTTCAAAAATAGTATTTTTTATTTCAAAAATGTGACCTTAATTTATGCGAAAAACCATGTGAGCTTAAAAAGTTTGTTGAGCTGTATAGTATACATGCATCACAAGACTAGTTGAAATACATACAATTTTTCTTATTTTATCTCCATACAATCATTCATCTTAATGCCAGAATGTCACCAGAAGTTGTTGCCGCTAGCGGTGATATTTAACTTAGCCAAAATGCTTGTTTCTGGTGACAAAAATGTGTTGCTGCAATGTTGCCGCAATAAAGCGGCAATATTGCTGCAATAATTTTACTTTGGTAAGGTCATGGCATGCCTCTTGTGGTTCTCAGGACTTTATTCATGCTTTCGCAGCTGACATTCATTTTTTTTTCAGTTTGTCGGAGGCTGTTTTTTGCTATTTCTCATTCATGTGTAGGTGTTGACTGTCACTTTTGATTTGTCTCAGTCAGTGATGCTTATGAGCCTGATTTATTAAGTATATCATTGTACTGAAATATTAATAAATTGAACATTTAACTGATGAAGTAATTTGGCATATTTACATAATTAAAATATCAGAATAACTATTATAATTCAGTTAATAAGGTTCACCTTTCTTCTCAGATCACCTCCTATAAATTTTATCAGCAGTTTTTTTTTACACCCACCCACCTCAAAGAATCATGGAGGATGTCCTGAAACTGGTCTCTGGGATGCATTTTGTCACATATAAAAGTGCTCAAACTCATAAAAATGAATAATATTTATATTTTAAAATTAAAATTTTTATTTTTATGTAAATTTGGTGAAACAAAATGATGTAATCTTGCATAAATCATGGAAATTCATTAAACATTTTTGGAATTCCTGAGTAAATCCAAGAAAATAGAATAATTATGAACGTTAAATTGAAATTTCATGGCTGATTTGTGTCTTAAGAGAAAGCCAATTACTTAAATCACAACAATAAATTACATTTGAATTGTTGCCTCCATTTTCTTATCATAAAAGCCAGTTTAATGGAATGTTGGAGCTGTCAAGAACCTCCCTAGATGCTGATATCATTTAGACTGCCCTGAGCTACAACACAGCATTTAGATAAACTTCTGCACAGCAGCTTGTAGACAATTATCTAGGCTTTATTTGGAACATAAATTGACCAGATACAGTTTTCATTATCAACCCAGTATTTAACAATTTCTGTATTTTTGTTCATTCTTTGAAGGGGAAAATGCAACTTTGTTATGTAATAATTACATAGTGGTCTTAGACTTGTATACTCTTTTTTGTTTGTGGTGAAGAACAAAGCATATAATCTACACAGATAAAAAAAAAAAACTGGTTGACACGCTTTTTTCTTTTAATGATGAAAATCTGCTACAAAAGATGCACAAAAAACTGCTTCCAGAGTGCTCTGTGTGTTATTTTGGACTGCTCTGGAGTAAGGGAGATAAATGCTTCATATCATCAGAAATAAGGGATTTAGATCATCAGACTTAACGATGTTGGAGACAAGTATTTAATGAATCTCAGGTGCAAAAAAGGAAAAAAAAATCGAACACCTTCAAAGGTCCTTCAAGCTTAAGGTATCACACCGGTAATTGACCAATCAAAATGAACTTAGTCAAATGTGGGCCATAAATAAAATTAATTTTCTTTTCTTTTGAGACGTTTTTCTATTTTCTTCCAAGCCATTTTTTCAACCTTGGTACCTGTGCCTAGTAAATTTTATGTACTTTGTGAATAAACAAAGGTTTTTGACAGGCACTATTTTCTTTTCAGGGCATAGGAGGCTACTTCCTATGATGCACTCGAGGTGTTTATAAACACATTGAAAACACGTAGATTTGAGGGTAGCCCTGTTTGCAGATGGAAAAAGTCCGAAAATGCCGTGTAGGTACCCTGTTTTTTGGTGTCAACTAATGTGACAGGTAATGATTAACACCTCCTGCTTGATATTTTTTTACATGTAAACAAATACCTGATTTTTAACGATTTTTTATTGTCATCTCTTACGAGTGATGACACATTAAGTTTCCGAGGTAGCACAAAACTTTTCATAACATTTTATTTGTGATATAAAAAGGTTTTCTCGAAACATTTCAAACTAAACATTTTAAAATTATTTTAAAAACATTTCCTCTTCCCGTCATAACATTCCAAAAACATTTTTAATTTTTTTTTCTAGAAGCTTATGATAAAATCCTTTTGGGATATTTTCCTATAATGTTTTTGAAACGTTTTAAAAATGATTCAAAAGGCATGTTGAGCTTTCAAATGTTAAAGATTTTTATATTGCGTTTTTTTAAAAACGTTTTTGAAACATTAAATGAAACGTTTCTTTTCCATTAATCTGAAACATTTCATGAATACCTTTCTAAAACATTTGGATGGAACATTGTCAAAATGTTTTTAAAATATTCGTGATATTGTTTGAGGAAAATTTTTTTTAAAGCGTTTTAAAAATGATTAAAAAAGTATGTCTATCTTTTAAATATTAAAGATTTTTATATAACGTTTTAAAAACATTCATAAAACATGAAATAAAACATTATTATTCTGTAAATCGGAAACATTGCATATTACGTTTCTGAAACATTTGTAAGGAACATTTTAAAAATACTTTTAAAACATTCTTAATATCGCTGTTAGTTCAACGTTCAATATCGGTAGTCAGTGAAAATGTTTTTTTTATTAAATAAAATAATTCTTTTTGCTACAACTGAAACATTTTACGTAATTATAGTTTTTTCAACATTTTTTGGAAACATTTTCTAAATGTTTCTAAAACGTTTATATAATTCATTTAGTAATTTTAGGAGTATGTTGTGAGAATGTTTTTAGAACATTCAATTTAATGTATTTTTTCTTTTTCATTTTCATTGCTTCAACATTTTATAATGTTACTTTCAAAATGTTCTTTAAAAAATTCAAATAATGTATGATTGTGATTTTCCTAATATTGAGTTTGTAAAAAAAAATATAGAGAGAGAGAATAGTGTTGAAATGAGCCATTGTAATTTTTTAATTGAAAGATTTTTTTCCAGTATAGTTTATAATATTTTTTATTTTTGGCTTATTGATTAAAGAATTTGTATAAAGTTTTAGATTGAATTAACAAAATTCGTCAAAAGTCAATAAATGAAAGGATAGGCGAACAAATTGAAATATAAATAAATGAATTTAAATAAAAAAGGATAATAAGATTAATGTCTTTTTTTAAAAAAATGTTCTTCGTCAGATTTGTGATCTACTCCCAGAATTTAACTCTGAGGCATTAGATAAGGATTGGCACACTGGTCAGCTTCAGTGTCATGATAACCTTGTTATGCAATTCTCCTGCTGGGCAGCGCGTTACAGTGTATAGTGGTTTGCAGCTTATCTAGGGCAAATTTTGAATTCTGGTAAACAAGATGTGCGCGCTTACTCCTTGCTGATTTGAATGAGAAGACTTTGCATCAAAATAACCTCGGGATTAATTAACTCTGAATGGTAAGAATTATTCTTTTATCATAGACTTTAAAAGATAATTTAAAATGACTTTTAATCTACTAGTGCATGATCAATGATACAATGTTCACAAATGTATGTAGGAAAGACAAAGCGTTAAGGTTAAACATGTGTCTGAATTGCATATTACATACTTAAGGCAATACAGTTATATCCTTGATTCAAATACTAGTATTTGTTGTATTTGTGAAATGTTAATCATCAAGCAATATGTTTATTTAAATGAAATTACTTTACAGCATGGTGTTAGTTCCATCATCTGTTTGAATTCCCACATTCAAAAGACCCGCCTTTGGTGAAGGCAAAGGTGTACGTAAATAATATTACTATTCAATAATATTGTTGTCATAGCAAATATTTTTATACATAATTTTTATTAATGCAAAAATGTTTTTGTAGCATTTTAAGAAAATGTTCCGGAAACATATGTTGAAATATTTCACTAAAATGTTTTTAAAACGTTTAAAAAACCATACAAAATCATGTGATTAAAACATTGTTGAAAAATGTTTTTGCAACATTTTAAGAAAATTTTCCGGAAACATATGCTGAAATATTTCACTAAAATGTTTTAAAAACGTTTAAGAAACCATACAAAATCACGTGATTAAAACATTGTTGAAAAATGTTTTTGCAACATTTTAAGAAAATGTTTTGACCATATTTGCTGAAAATTTCACTAAAATGTTTTCACAAGAGGCCCATGGGCCAGATCGCTCACCTGAGAAGCTTTGACTATTCTGTTCTTTACCAGATTTCCCCCATGTAATACATAATGCATCCCCACCCTACCCCACTGATCATAATTTAGACATTTTGAAATCTACACTACCCCAAGATCCTTCAATGTGCACATAATTTTCAGCTTTTCTGGACTAGTGGTTCTTGAGAAGAAGATTTTCAAAGATGTTTCCTATATATATCTATGTAAAATTTTAATTACCAATTGTGGTCTCGCCCTTCCCCCGGGGGTCATGAATTTTATAATTTAGAATCTACACTACCCCAGAATGCTTCCACATAAGTTTCAGCTTTTCTGGACCATTGGTTCTTGAGAAGATCTTCAAAGATTCTTCCTTCATATTTCTATGTAAAAATTAGATTCCCAATTGTGGTTCTGCCCTTCCCCCGGGGGTCATGAATTTTACAATTTAGTATGTACTTAACCCCAGAATGCTTCCACATAAGTTTCAGCTTTTTTGGACCATTGGTTGATTTTCGAAGATGTTTCCTATATATTTCTATGTAAAACTCTGATTCCCAATTGTGGCCCCGCCCCTCCTCCGGGGGTCATGAATTTTACAATTAAGAGTCTAAACTACCCCAGAATGCTTCCACATAAGTTTCAGTTTTTCTGGCCCATTGGTTCTTACGAAGAAGATTTTAAAAGATATTTCCTATATACCTATGGTTGATCCAAAATATCTGATACTACTTTGACTTTGAATAACTTTGTCAATAATCATTCTACATATTTCATTTATACATCATTTTAAATTGCTTATCCTATCATTTTTAAAGATATAAAAAACCGGAAAAAAGTTGACGTCGCCATGACGTTATGACGTCATAAAACTGTTTATTTTGCATGGATATGTCAAATCAGAGAGCTGCAGAAATTGTACAATTATATTTTGAGACACATTCATCCAAAACAATGATTCGTATCATGAGAAAAAGTTATCCATTGAGCACAAAGCTTACAAAACTGCAGGTTAATAGGTTAGTGAAGAAATTTCTAAAGACTGGTTTAAGAGAAGATTGAAAGACATTTGAAGGCCCAGTACAATGAAAACTGTTGAATCGGTTGCAGTTGTTAAAGAACTTTTAACGGAAACACCACAAAAATTAGTGAGAAGTGTGATGAAAAATTCAGGAAACAGGCCCAGTTATGGAAATGTGTACAGAACTTGACTGTATTACATAAAAATTTTTCCTTGTACAGTGCCTATGATTTATTTCCTACAAGATGGAGGAACCCCAGAACATCATCAGAAAAAAATCTTAGATGGTTGCAGAAAAACATTCAGTAACCAAATAATTTCGTTCAGGACTGACTGTGTTTGGCAACCACATACTCTGATTTAAGTCCACAGAATATTTTTCTGTGGGGATTTTCAAAGGACAAGGTGTATACTTCAAAGCCAAACACCCATGAGTATCTGAAATCAGCAATTACCCGAGAAATTCGGAAAGTTACACCAGAAATGTGATCAATAACTGTAAGAAAAGACTTGAACTTGTGATTGAACGAAATGGACGTCACGTATCTGTGCTATAAATAGCAGCATTGTTTGGGACTGTATTATTATTTTAAAAAAATGTGTATAAAATATGTGACATGTATTGTATAAAATGTTATAACATATGTTAAAATTTTGAAATATTTCAATAAAGAGTGTCATGATTTTTTAACGAATTATTATCACTTGAAATGGTCTCAGATATTTTGGATCACCCTTTATTTGTATGTAAAACTTTGATTCGCCATTGTGGCCCCGCCCTTACCCCAGGGGTCATGATTTGAACAATTTAGAATCTACACTATACCATGATGCTTCCACATAAGTTTCAGCTTTTCTGGCCCAGTGGTTCTCGAGAAGAAGATTTTCAAAGATTTTTCCTATATATTTCTATGTAAAACTTTGATTCCAAATTGTGGCTCCGCTCTTCCCCCGGTGGTCATGAAATTTACAATTTATAATTTGCATTACCCCAGAATCCTTCCACACAAGTTTCAGCTTTTCTGGCCCAATGGTTCTTGAGAAGAAGATTTTCAAAGATTGTTCCTATATATTTTATGTAAAATTTTGATTTCCCATTGTGGCAAAGCCCTTCCCCCGGGGGTCATGATTTGAACAATTTAGAATCTACACTATACCAGGATGCTTCAAATTAAGTTTCAGCATTTCTGGCCCAATGGTTCTTGAGAAGAAGATTTTTTAATGACCCCACCCTATTTTTGTCTTTTCTTGATTATCTCCCCTTGTGAGGGGTCTTGGCCCTTTATTTTAACAATTTAAATTCCCCTTCACCCAAGGATGCTTTGTATCATATTGTTTTAAGAACATTTTAAAAATGTTTTTATGTTAGCTGGGTTTGATTTCCGGATGTGATGTCCCAGTGTACGCTGACATTTATCAATCGGCAATCTTCGACAGACTCCATTACACTACATACAAAAAGTGCGAGGCCATCCGAGATTCACCGACTGGTCAGTTTGACGCGATGATGCGATTTTCTAAATATATAGATGTAAACAACGAGCGATCTGCCTTTATCAAGAAAACAAGCTGCAAAGAAATCATAGAGAGATCGACACACACAATTGCCTTGATGATGGGGGTTCATAAAAATATACACTGTATGTTCTTATGTATAGTTTTCTTGGCTATATTTCATGTACCTAAATGATGACAAGAACTCGATAGAATCTTCTAACTAGGTCAGCGTGTGTAAAGATCCTCTGCAGCCGAGAAGTGGATCCAAGAATTCACAGAAAAACAACATCATTACACATCACATTACTTACTATATGTAATAGGAATTGATGGTGAAAATTTTAATTCTGTGGTTCATTAGTCATTCTATAACGCGGTGTCATTTTTAAAAAAAAAATAATACAAGTCTGATTAATGGAATGTATTAAGAGTGTAACGTTTCTGGGTTCGAAGATTCGGTTGCTCTGCTTGAGCAATTAAAGGAATAAATCAAATAATATAAATTTCTCAATCAATGATTTTAATTATCAATATATACAATATCCTATTCTCTCCCGAAGCGCATGCGCTTCCTAGCTATGCAAACAAAAAGATTTATCAACTTGCAGAAAAAATGGTCTCTGGTTTTGATCTTGGACTTGTTTTTCCAATCTATCCAACTGGATTTGCATCTTTGTCATCAGGTCTATTAGTTCTAATGGCGGTGCGGGTTTTACATGGTCGCCTTCTACACCCTCAATCAGTCGCAAATCTCCTCGCCTTTCTGTTTTATAGTAAGCATCTAACTCTACCGCAAGCCGAATAGCATCATTAAGACCTCCAGGTCTACTCTGCTTGATGCATAAGCGCATATCTGAGTTGACTAATGCATCAATGAATGCGTCCTTCCCCAGTGTTTCTCTAACTTCTGATGGTGCTGTAGGATATGCTAAACAAGTCAATCTACGGATAGCCTGTCCCAGTTCAGACAATGTCTCAGACGCTCTTTGTTTTCTTTCCTTTAACTGCGCACGGCATAGCTCAGTCTGATTTGGCGGCGCAAACTGTTCTTCCAGGGCCTTATGCAACAAATTATATTGTTGTCCTGTTTCTTTTGAAACATTTCCAAGCACACCCTGTGCAGTTCCTCTTAGCGAAACAGCTAAGTAAAGACCTTTTTCTTTCTCCGACCAGTTTTTAATGGTAGCGCATGCGTCAAAATGGGACTTATAGTCCAGCCAGGAATTACTACCATCAAACGTTGCAGGTTTGATGTTACTTTTTGCAGCCTTTTCCTCTGTGATATTTTCTTGTTGTATCAAGAAAGGGTTGTCTCTGATGTGAACGTTTGTTTTCCTTTGTGTCCGACCCTCATGAGGTAATTCATCATTTCTAATTTGCGCAGGAGGTTTAATTTTATTTTGCTCTTCCGGTGGTACTTGCGATTGCACACCCCGTGGAAATTCAAAAGGAGAATGCGCAAGAGTGTTATTCGGCAAATGAACTGGATGAAAATGTGCTTTTGATTAAAGGAGCCGCGTTTCACTGCTAGATCGTAGCGCAATCGCTACTGACGGCGCGTGCGCTGTCTTCTGTGCATCTACAATTACTCTATGTTCATCATCACCTAAAGAGTAATAAAACATCGCATCCGCAAATTCAGTATCATCTCTGTCCCTTTTCTTTTGCACCTTTGCAGACCTCATGGTTACATGATTGGTGTTTGTACTTTCCACGGCGGCGGATCCACTTTGCTAATTATTCTGTTGCATTGCCGTTTCATTTGTTGTAGATGAATTTAAATGACCCTGGCCTCCACTTGCACCTACCATGGTTGCAATCCCCGAATCGCCCGTTCGCACACGTTTATCTAGAGGTGTTGAGTACCTCTCTTTTTCTTTGCGCAGTTGCTCGCAGCTCTTTTCAGGGAATGAAATTTCCTCATCTACCATCTTGTTTATAATGATTTCAAAGTGATTTAACAATTGATTATAGAAAAATATTCCTTACCGAATCCAACGCACTGCCATCAAATTTATGTAACGTTTCTGGGTTCGAAGATTCGGTTGCTCTGCCTGAGCAATTGAAGGAATAAATCAAGTGATGTAAATTTCTCAAACAAAGATTTTGATTATCAATATATACAATATCCTATTCTCTCCCGAAGCGCATGCGCTTCCTAGCTAAGCAAACAAAAAGATTTATCAACTTGCAGAAAAATACAACAATCTCGAAAGCCTTATTCAGGCACATAAGACTTGTTAAGCAAGTTTACCTTTCTCATCTTCACTGGAAACAACTGACTGGTGTCGACTTCAGTCTGGAACTGACTTAGAGCTCTGATATCGCTGCTTATATATCCTAAACTATCACGTGATCTCCGATGATCGAAAGGGTAAACTAAACAGGAAGTAATTATTACACACGAAGCTTCCGGAGGACAGAATGCGATTTATCATTTCGATTCCCAGTTTTGTTTCATTACCCACGCCTCCAGGAATGCGTCCCACATTAAATCAATAACTACCTGGGCTAAAGATATAACGCGTGGTATGAAACAAAATAACAACAAATTTTAAAGCTACCTGGCTTTCATTGTTCATAAGATTCAACAAATGTTGCACACACAAAGTAACTAAATATCATCAAACACTGTCATTGATAAAATAAGAAAGCAATCAACCAATGATTCTTAAATGTGCAAACATATCCAATATGACATGAAATCGTCATCCAATATCAATGTCAGAAAATAACAACTGAGAATATTCTTTTCAAAACCAGCTTTCCTCCTCATGCACTTGTTTTCGACGACTGTTTTCCCGTCTCTTTGGTATGTCTCCTGTACCCTGTCTAGTCTACGCCGTTTGTCTTTCTCTGTTTGGGTACCTTTCTCTTCACAGTCTTTATCCGTCAGGGTACTCGCATCAATTAACTGATGATACATGTGTGTCTGCGTACAAGCATCCCGAGTTAGAGATGGCAACTGTACAGGAGATGCATCCAAATGAACAGAGGACCGTTTTCTTGGAGCTGTCATTGTATGTCGGAATGGTGATGGTGCACGTGGCGTCAAGGGGTCCTGGCTTGCTATGGACTTGGATATCGGCGCAGAGACTAAAGCTGGTCTGGTAGGTTTCCTCTGACAGACGGCTTCCGCAGGACGACTTTGTGATGTGCTGCCGACCACATCAGACACATTTCCTGGGTCCAACTGTATCAAATCATCTGTGCCGCTATCACCTGCAGCGGAAACTACTTCACTATGTCGAGTGCGGCGATGTCTCCCCATGTCACCATTCTTATTAGTAGCATAATCACATTCGGCACATTCGAATTTCTTCTGTCTACGCTGTTTACCGCATTCCACCACATGTCCCTCCCACTCAATCTTGTCTAGAATTCTCAGATTACACATCGGACATCGATGACCTTCCTTCCTGGGAGTAATCTTTGTATAAACCATGATCTATGAAAATAAGACAAAAACTTCAATTACCCATATTTCAATATTAAGACAGGTTATCTACATATAAGCTAATCTTAAAGCTCTAAGCGCTTAAATCAACTTCGTAATTCTGAAGCCATTTGGGTAAGTTTTTTGCACAGCGCGGTCTAATGTTTTCGCTTGCATCAGCTTCTTCACTTAGACCCAAGGTTCATCAAATTCAGCCACAGGAGCAGCTATGGGAGACTTCTGATCTCCAGCTGGAGAATCATTCCTAGCATCCATTTCTTCCTCGGTTTCTTCTTGTAGTATTTGTGCATGACCTTTTCTCATCCGATTACAATGTATGACGGTGTTTTTCCCTCTAGAATCACAATTTACTTCATACAACACATCAGACAGTTTCTTCTCGACTTTGAATGGTCCCCTCCAAAACGATGTCAGTTTTTGGGAGCAGCCACTCTTTCTGAGTGGAAAGTATACATATGCCATATCCCCCGGCTTAAACGACGACCATGATAACTTTGTATCATGATACTTCTTTTCTCGCAACATCTCCCAAGGCATATTTTCTCTCACAATCGCATGTGCTTTCTCTAAGCGTTCGCGCAATATCCATGCCCAATGATGCGCTGGAATGTCTTTCATCTCTGACGGCATTTCATACATTAAATCTAGAGGTGTTGTTGCCTCTCTTCCAAGCATTAACATGTTGGGAGAAAATCCCGAACTTTCATGTACTGTGGAGCGATAAGCCATTAAGATGTAGGGCAGGTGTAAATCCCAATCTTTTTTTATTTTCCTGGACATAAGCACTCAGCATTGATATTAGTGTTCGGTTGAAGCTTTCAACCATACCATCCGATTTAGGATGGTACGGAGTAGTCCTTGTTTTAGTGATTCCTAGCAACGGACACATCTCCATAAATACTTTGCTTTTATACTGACGCCCTTGATCTGAATAGAAAACAGAAGGAACGCCAAATCTTACTATTACTTGTACTATAATCGTTCGGGCAATAGTTTCTGCTTCCATATTTGGAAGAGCAAACGCTTCCGTCCATTTTTTGAAATAATCCTACACAACGAGAGTATGACGATTCCCTCTGTCGGTTTCCGGTAATTCACACAAAATATCTGAAGCTATTCTCTCCATAGGCACGCCAGATGCAACGAGCTGCATTTGAGCCCGTCTTTTAGGGATGGGATTCTTTCTTCTTTTACAAGTATCGCATCCTGCTATATACTGATTGACATCCCTTTGTAATCCCTGCCAGTAATATCTCTGTCTAATTCTGGCTAACGTCTTTGTTACACCAAGATGCCCTGATGTTTTATTATCATGGCACATCTTTAATACATTTCTTTTCTTTGAATCTGGTATTATAACTTGAAATGTTTCTCGATTTGAGGTAAGTAAAATCCATTGTCGCACAAGGAAGTCATCTCGAATGTTCAATTTCTCAAACTGATTCCATAGTGACTTAACCACGTAACAATACTTTGAGACATCAGCAAATAATGGTCGTTTGCCTTTTTCCACCCACTGGCGCACTAGCTGAATATCTTTGTTAGCCTTTTGTGCGTCTAAAAGATTTTTATTTTCCTGATCACATTCCTCGTTTGTTACTTTCATGAATGAATGTACAGATCTCACTGACAGGTTAGATTTTTCTTCCCAGTTAGGTTCAAATCCACACCGTGTGCACGGAATTCTACTAAGGGCATCCGCATTCCCATGCTTTCGACCTGGGCTATGCTCTATCTTTATGTAATAGGTGCTAATAACCTCAAGCCATCTTGCCAATTGGCCCTCTGGGTTCTTGAAGTTGAGTAGCCACCTAAGAGATCAGTGGTCTGTTCTAAGAAGGAATTGTCTTCCGTACAGATAATGGCGAAAGTGTTTTATAAAGTGTACGACAGCCAATAACTCTTTCCTTGTCACACAGTATCGTTTCTCTGATTTTGTTAATGTGCGGCTGGCATAAGCTATCACTAGTTCTTTTCCACACATTTCTTGGAAAAGCACGACACCTTTAGAGTGAATGCTCGCGTCTGTGTCAAGAATGAAGGTAAAGATACGTCTGGTGTGCCAATATCGGCGCTGAGATCAATCTGTTCCGAGGAGTTTCAAAAGCATCTTGTGCCTCTTTTGTCCTTTAAATCTTACGCCCTTTCTCTGTAAGACGGTGCAAAGGTTTTGCTTCCATAGCAAAATCTTTAATAAAACGTCTATAATAACTGCATAACCCGAGGAAGGAACGAACATCGGATACGCTTGAAGGTACAGGCCATTCAGCAACATCTTTAATCTTTTCTGGGTCTGTAGCAATGCCTTCTTTCGAAATGATGTGACCTACGTATGAGACTTTTGTGGCAAACAGGTGACACTTTCTTGCTTTCAACTTTAGACATACCCATTGCAATCGATCGAAAACATTTTCAAGATTGCTGAGCATATCTTCGAATGATTTTCCAATTACTATTATATCATCGAGATATACCAGGCATATATCCCACTGGAGACCTGCAAGAACCGTCTCCATCAAACTTTCAAAGGTCGCAGGCGCACAGGTAAGACCAAAAGGCATCACCTTAAACTGAAAAAGACCTTTGCGTGTTACAAAAACTGTTTTACTCTTGTCCTCAGCCTCCATGGCAACTTGCCAGTATCCGCTATTGAGGTCTAATGTAGAGAATAAGGCATGTCCGGACAGGTGGTCAAATGCTTCTTCCATATTTGGGAGGGGATATGCGTCTTTTACTGTCACTGCATTTAGTCGCCTATAATCAATACAGAAGAGCATTGACCCATCTTTCTTACGCACTAGAACTACAGGCGAAGCCCAAAGGCTATATGAGGGTTCTATTACGTCTTTTTCAATCATTTCATTCACCTGTTTATTACCGGCCGCCAGGAGGCGGTCGGTTATATGATATGAAAGTTTTAAGTCGCTGTGCGTTTCTGCGGAGTTAACAATTGAAAATAAAAATATTCAACATTCATATCGCCGGCGAATCAATATTAATGTTTAGGAAAAAGCACAATAATCGTAAAATTAAATTTTATAAATAATGGGGTAAATATTTCATCCAATCCTGATTGACAAACTCTGATATAACTGAAGTGCGGAGAAAATGAGTACGAGTGTTAGGCATAGTTTAAAACAAAGACCGCGTTGTAAATCAACAATTTTACTTTCTCTTTTAAAAACAGGATCTGCTGTATTTATTTGAAATGAAGTGTATATTTAAACATTTCCTATGGATGTTTTTCAAAAATATGATGAAATATTGATTTCTTAAAAGCAAAGAATATTACGACATGTTAGTCCAGGAGACTAGGATAGAGCGCGTTTTACAATGTGCCAAACATTTTCCCGCCACATCTCAACACCAAAACAAAGAGATTGAAAGAGAAGAAATGTAGTGGTGGATCTAGAAGGAGTTGGGGGGGGGGGTAACATCCTCTAAGAGAGAGCGAGGAGCCCCACATATTATATATTTGTTGCGTTTTTATTAAGGTAAAACTATAGCTAAGTTTAAACTTTAGTTTTGTACGTTTTATGTGTAAAAACTACTTAAACAGCAAACTCACCAGAGTTTGTTAAGTTGTACCAAACTGAGTGCAGAGAGTCTCGCAGAGGACTATGCACAGTTTATATTGCCTATACATGTAATATTGTACATGCATTATGCATGAAGAAAATCGGCATTGTCGCATGCATTTTTTTTTTCGTGTCAGGAGGATATTTTTACAGATAAATATAAGAAATTTAAAAAAAAACTGCAAATTTCAGTTTCAGAAATAATTTCAACAGTTATATAAATTGGTTTGCGGCCGATTTTTGACGCTTGCGTCAATATGTTTCTTGTCAACTTCTTGTAACATGTGTAACGGGATTCTCCGTGCTCCTTGCTTAATGGGTTTCTCTGTAGGGTTATTTGGATTCTGTGTTTAACAACTGTAGTTCGACCCAGATCAAAATTTGAAGTTGCAAACAAATGCTGATATCTATGCAAGAAGTTTTTAGCTTTCAAGGCTTGTGCATTTGAACGAATTCTCTTACATCTGTCAAGTAACTCTTGAACGTCAGGTCGGAGTCCTACATTCGTTTCTCTTGATGTCCCTTGTGTTTAATCTGCATCAGCAGCTGTCATTTTCGCAATCATTGTTCCTTTATATATCTGTTGGGCTACATCTGTAATATTCATAAGTCGCAGAGGCACAGTTTCGCCACCTTTTACAAATGTTCGGCCAACAAGCGCACGATCCTTCTCTAGATTGATTGATTGATTGTTTAACGTCCCTCTCGAGAATTTTTCACTCATATGGATACGTCACCGTATAACGGTGAAGGGCTTCAAATTTTGACCTTTAGTCGGCACTCAGGGCCATTGAGCAGTGAGGGATCTTTATCGTGCCAACGCCTGCCGCTGACACGGGGCCTTGGTTTTTAAGATCTCATCCGAAGGACCCGCAACTTTCACTTCAAAGTGCCAAGCGCATGGCGTTGGAACAGTTGCTACCCATTTTATCGACTGGGTCAGTCGCGGCCGAGATACAAACTCACGACCTACCGATCAAGGAGCGAGCGCTCTACCGACTGAGCTACCGTGAACGGTGCCCTTCTCTAGAAATTTTGCCTCTGGCTCGGTTATGAAATCTGAGCCTCAAAATGTATCCTGCCCTGGAATTTTAGCCACAGTAACTACTTCACTCCTAGGGGGAATACAAATGTCATCAGCTGCGCAACTAGGTTAGGGGCTACCCAAGGTAAATTAGTGTATGCAGACCCTCGGGAATTCGATTATGACCTCACGGTGAAATTGTACAAATGAATCTCGGCGAATAAATAATAATTTTCTTTTTCATATATTCTTACATACTTTGATTTCTCATGAAAATTGTAAATACGAAATTACGTATAAATCAATGTTTAACTTATCTTGTGATTACATCACTATTCCAATGTAAGATCAAAGCAACTTGATCTCGCTGTTCTAACAGATATGACGGCATAGGCTAGTTTGACACGCAGTTTCTCTGTATTTGAGATGCAGATAAAGCTATTAGCTGAACTGAAAATATGAAAATCAAATCTAAATAAGCGTGATCTGACTATAATTGATTCATATTTTTGAATGCATTTATCAATAGTTCACAGTCTTATTTAATTGATAACTATTAGGTCTCTTATAAAGCCGCAGTCTTCCACTTTTATACAGAAACGTACTACAATCACATGTACAACCCCTCCAAAATCTCAAAATTTTAACGATATCCGCTTGATTATAAATTATAATATTTTATACACATGTAGCTATTGTCCCTACTATTTTGAAAAGTGCTGGGAGCAAGTTGTGCGCTGTTGAGTTTTTTCGTAGTTTTACATTTCTTCAATGCTTAAAGTGTAAATGCACATAGTTTATCAAAAGTCGGCTAAATTTTATATATTTCCCGGGCATGGAGAAGTTGCTCCCAGCACTTTTCGGGTTAAGAAATTTGTCTTAAAGAAAACACAATCAATTTCATAATAAAAATTATCCGTATATCGTTGAACTTTAACGATCTTTGTATCCGTACATATTTTTTCTAATTTTAAACATGTCACGAGACAAACAGCTGATGTACGTGAAGTTGCGTTGGCCGAACTCGGTTGAGACCCCATACATACATATGCATTGGTATAGTTCCCATTTAATTAAAACTCATGCTTATAAAAATATATCAACATTATAATGATATTTCAAGGCTTATTTCCTATTGGCGGCCTTAACCTAGCTGCGTGCAATGACACGGTAACAACCTATGTTTCCTTTACAAGAAATGCGGTAGTCCTTATTGTTTAGTCTCAGCGTGTTATTGTTGAGATCTATAATACCACTACCTTTCTTTAAAAAGTCTAGGCCAAGGATACCATCTACTGTGATGCCTGTTACCATAGCTGGAATAATTGTTTCAAATTACCCTACTCTGATCTGATAATCTGCTTTTCCATAATGTGAAAGCGCACTTCCACTTGCGTTTAAAACTTTCCGTGCACTGTTTTCTAATTCAGGTCGCTTTTCTTGCGTTATCATATCATGCACCCTTCTTGAGACTAATGTCAATGAAGCCCCTGTATCGATTAACAGTTTTGCAGGTGTACCATTAACCTCTGCCTCAATAAAAATTCCAGCCTCAGTACTCATGGTGCTTCCACCTACGTGTCATTGCATCCTACGTTGATTTCTCCGGCGCTTAATTACTACGGATTCGCCGCGAATTCCAACTAGTTGAGTTCTTTGATGGGTATAAGTGTTTTTATTTGTGTCTTTATTTTTAAGTTTAGGACATTTCCGACGAATATGCCCCTTTTCTTTACAAAAATAACAAATCACTCCATCACTTGTTTTCCTGTCTGTCAACTGTGATGTGTTTTTCCTTGGTCTCTGGTTTTGATCTTGGACTTGTTTTTCCAATCTATCCAACTGGATTTGCATCTTTGTCATCAGGTCTATTAGTTCTAATGGCGGTGCGGGTTTTACATGGTCGCCTTCTACACCCTCAATCAGTCGCAAATCTCCTCGCCTTTCTGTTTTATAGTAAGCATCTAACTCTACCGCAAGCCGAATAGCATCATTAAGACCTCCAGGTCTACTCTGCTTGATGCATAAGCGCATATCTGAGTTGACTAATGCATCAATGAATGCGTCCTTCCCCAGTGTTTCTCTAACTTCTGATGGTGCTGTAGGATATGCTAAACAAGTCAATCTACGGATAGCCTGTCCCAGTTCAGACAATGTCTCAGACGCTCTTTGTTTTCTTTCCTTTAACTGCGCACGGCATAGCTCAGTCTGATTTGGCGGCGCAAACTGTTCTTCCAGGGCCTTATGCAACAAATTATATTGTTGTCCTGTTTCTTTTGAAACATTTCCAAGCACACCCTGTGCAGTTCCTCTTAGCGAAACAGCTAAGTAAAGACCTTTTTCTTTCTCCGACCAGTTTTTAATGGTAGCGCATGCGTCAAAATGGGACTTATAGTCCAGCCAGGAATTACTACCATCAAACGTTGCAGGTTTGATGTTACTTTTTGCAGCCTTTTCCTCTGTGATATTTTCTTGTTGTATCAAGAAAGGGTTGTCTCTGATGTGAACGTTTGTTTTCCTTTGTGTCCGACCCTCATGAGGTAATTCATCATTTCTAATTTGCGCAGGAGGTTTAATTTTATTTTGCTCTTCCGGTGGTACTTGCGATTGCACACCCCGTGGAAATTCAAAAGGAGAATGCGCAAGAGTGTTATTCGGCAAATGAACTGGATGAAAATGTGCTTTTGATTAAAGGAGCCGCGTTTCACTGCTAGATCGTAGCGCAATCGCTACTGACGGCGCGTGCGCTGTCTTCTGTGCATCTACAATTACTCTATGTTCATCATCACCTAAAGAGTAATAAAACATCGCATCCGCAAATTCAGTATCATCTCTGTCCCTTTTCTTTTGCACCTTTGCAGACCTCATGGTTACATGATTGGTGTTTGTACTTTCCACGGCGGCGGATCCACTTTGCTAATTATTCTGTTGCATTGCCGTTTCATTTGTTGTAGATGAATTTAAATGACCCTGGCCTCCACTTGCACCTACCATGGTTGCAATCCCCGAATCGCCCGTTCGCACACGTTTATCTAGAGGTGTTGAGTACCTCTCTTTTTCTTTGCGCAGTTGCTCGCAGCTCTTTTCAGGGAATGAAATTTCCTCATCTACCATCTTGTTTATAATGATTTCAAAGTGATTTAACAATTGATTATAGAAAAATATTCCTTACCGAATCCAACGCACTGCCATCAAATTTATGTAACGTTTCTGGGTTCGAAGATTCGGTTGCTCTGCCTGAGCAATTGAAGGAATAAATCAAGTGATGTAAATTTCTCAAACAAAGATTTTGATTATCAATATATACAATATCCTATTCTCTCCCGAAGCGCATGCGCTTCCTAGCTAAGCAAACAAAAAGATTTATCAACTTGCAGAAAAATACAACAATCTCGAAAGCCTTATTCAGGCACATAAGACTTGTTAAGCAGGTTTACCTTTCTCACCTTCACTGGAAACAACTGACTGGTGTCGACTTCAGTCTGGAACTGACTTAGAGCTCTGAAATCGCTGCTTATATACCCTAAGCTATCACGTGATCTCCGAGGATCGAAAGGGTACACTAAACAGGAAGTATTTATCACACACGAAGCTTCCGGAGGACAGAATGGGATTTATCATTTCGATTCCTAGTTTTGTTTTAAGAGTAATGAAATTTCAGAAATTAAAAGCATATTGAGTTATAATCGGATACATTAATGTCTATAAAAAAAATACAGACATTGTTAGGAAGATCACAAAGAAATCACTATGAGTATTTTCTTGCATGTCTAATCTATCCTTTTAAGGATTTATCATGATTATAATTGAAGAACTTGCAATCATTTTCTCTATACAGTTTTATTTGCATTAATGGCAAAAAAGTCTTCAATTTACCCCTCCTTTATTATTGAAATGAAGCCAAAATAATAATACAGAATTGTTATATGTTGATTTTGCAGATAAGGTTTACTAAAACACAAAGTATATACGCAAAGCATGTGAATTGGGACGGTCACTAATGGTACAATATACTGTATATTCCCAAAACAGCCGTAAGTTCGGTGTTGGCAAATTAGGTTTTCTTCCAGATAATTTGTAAATGCTTGATTTTAGCTGATAGCATTTAAATGTTATTACTTACATATGCTTTAAAGCATGTGGGGTTGGGTAGGGGCCCAAAGCCACACAAAAAGAAAATGATTTAATTGTTAAATCTTATTCAAGTGTTGAAACACTAAACACAAAAAAAAAACCACTTGAAGCATGTGGGCGTTTTGTAGGGGCCCAAAGCCACACAAAAAGAAAATGATTTAATTGTTAAATCTTATTCACGTGTTGAAACACTAAACACAAAAAAACACTTGAAGCATGTGGGCGTTGGGTAGGGGCCAAAAGCCACACAAAAAGAAAATGCTTTGATTATTAAATCTTATGTATATTTTGGACAAAAAACGGCGAGCCTGGGCACACTCTAAATCCGCCAGTGCTGTTAAAAATTGATTTTGAATAATAAACTCTTTGATGTAAGTTTAGTTCATTTTCCCCTTTATAACCCAAGGGGTTTAATGTCCATATCACTTAAAGGAATGGGAAGTTTACGGGAAATCTTTGGAAATGGTTGGAATTATTTTAAGTTAGTGCTTTTGTCTGCTATCAGAGTAAGAAGCTGTGAAATACATGTACAATTATATACGTTCAAAAGAAAGGATAAGATTTTACCAAACTAATTCTTGTGATTTTTTTAAAACAAATTTTAGAAATACTGCTTAGTGGGACATTAACATTTTTTTTACATTAAAACAATATTATATGTACTCTTACTGTACTGTTATATGATTATTCAAAGGAAATGGAAATGCAAAGTAAAATTCAAACAATTACGGGGCAAAATTGGACAAATAAAATCTTCAACTTAACAAATTTATAATGATAATGGACACTTTTATCATTAAGAGTCTATTATGGATTAAGTTTACTTTGTGAAAGTGTATGATACATGTATATGTCAATGAAACGTGTCCCAAACTTTGTAGTTTTGATAATTTCTAGATAAAAGAGATTTTTAAACATTATTTAAAAAAAAAATCATGCAGTGTAAAATGCTTTAGTAATATATGAATCATGACATTATTTAGACGGTTTTAGAAAATAAGATCTACAAATCTGTTTACCAGCCCTTTTAACTTTGTACTGCTGTAATTGTTCAATGCGCCCCCCCCCCCCCCCC
>PRKT01000495.1:219237-243474 GCA_003671525.1 Saccostrea glomerata
ATATATATATATATATATATATATATATATATATATATATATATATATATATATATATATATATATATATATATATATATATATATATATATATATATATATATATATATATATATAACAAATAGATGTGGGCTTGGAGAGAAAAATCTCATAACAACATGTAATTCAGTATCCGGAGTGTTTGTGCTACGTAATACGTATTTGCGGGAGACCCGAGGTCCTAGTTGAGCGTACATTTTATCCTTCTCCTGGTTCATCAGGGACCTTTACGGAAGATAAAGGATTGTTTAAAACATCATCAAAGATATACAACAGGCTATCTGTATTAACCCCTAATTGATATCCTACGAATCTCAACCAACCACCGCAACTATGGATATATCTGATGACCCCGCGGCCACCCTTTGTCCTCCTTCTGATATACGAGAATTTTTCGTGCGATCGACCTGGCTCACCAGTAACACTTGATCTTACAAAACACACCGTAAAACAATTATATATTAAAATTGAGAACGAAGATATATGATATATTTATACATGTTTATGAGCTCATTATATTGTTCTGAAATCTGTATGATATTCAGCAATAAACATTATGAAAATATATCGGAATCGGGATCCCACAACGGATCGTGTAGATGACAATTGGTGTAAAGACTTTGAAACACGTACTTACACATGTAAAATGATAAATAATTATTTATAATGATTCCAACTTAATTATTCATTTGAGGGTTGGGAATACACGAGTTTCGAAATTGTAACTCTCCTACGATAGAGTCACAAAAAGTATCCATTTCAGCATGGAGGTGGGACAGGTTGTTTCTGTATACAAAAGTGTATGAATAAATGAACTATATTTACAACTTCGCTAGCCAAGGGTTTCCGATCCGAAATATACTCTACAACCCTTGGCAGATTTAGTCCTATCAAACGTGAACTTTAGTTGCGCCGCCTATCGCCGTAATTAAGTCAAGTCCCTTGAAGCTCTTTAATATTTGTCAAATAAAAATAGCTGTAACATACATCAATCAAAATGACGTTTGAAACAATATGGCGACCTTCATGCAATTTGATGTGGAATATAACACAACAACCTCATACAGCTGTGGGCAGTGGGCACACCTCAAAAGTGCTAGAAAATATCGTTCTTCGTGGATTTGTTGTGACACTTTCTACATATTGCCTTATCAATTATTATCAATGAACCGTGACATTTGATTGGCTTAAATTGATGCACCTAAAATGCGACTTATGTAGTCCTTTTTTTTGAAAACATATAATCAAAAGAAAAAAAATTCAAATTAATTACTCCCTGGTATTTTTCGCGTATATCACGCCCTAACTTTCATTCCTTGTGAAAAATACTCTTCTTTTGCATGGCTTTTAGAATTTATTAAATGTAATAGAAAGATACAGTATTAATGTTATGCAATGATGCATTTGATGATTTTATCAATCTCAGCTCACCTATGCATAATTACAAATCTACATGTACTTTCAATTATAGTTTACTGGAAAGCGAAAGAAACGTAGTCTTTGTAAAAAAGTAACCTATTTTCTTGATTGTACACACATTTTCTAAAAAATATACGTTTTTTTAAAGTTATAACAAGTAAAGGTCATAGCACGACCGAATCGCTCGGCGAGGTGATATCTTGTCCCCCGCTTTCGCGAAAGCGAGGGGACATTAAATCTCATTCGTCTGTCTGTCAGTCTGTCTAGCTGTCTAGCTGACTGTCTTTCACAAAAACTTTAACCTTGCTCATAACTGTTGATTTAGTGGAGCTATGACTTTCATATTTAACATGTGTATTCCTTGTGACAAGACTTTTCTTTGGTTACTCCAAATTTGACTACTGTAAATCACTTTTTATTCGCGAGAACTTTATTTTCGCGTAATTACGCGAGACACTGCGTTCGCGAAAATTAAATTCACGCGTATAAAAGTATTCCTTACGATTATATAAATGAATAACAGCTATTCGTGAAAATTATGTCTCGCTTACTTAGAGCCAATGGCAATCACGCGAAAATAAGGTGTCGCGAAATTTTAGTGATCTACAGTATTAACCTTGGAGTTTGATCAACTTTTACACAAAAATTCAAAACTTTAACTTTGGCCATATCTTTTGAATGGTAGAAACTAAGACTTTCATATTTCTCATATGTATTTTTTGTGGCAAGGCCTTTCATTGGATACCAACATTTTTTAAAGAAAAAACTTAAATCTTGATCATAACTTTTGAACGGTAAGGGCTAGGGCTTTTATACTTCACAAATGTAATCCTTGTAAAAAGAACATTGGACACCAAGAACTTAAACCCTTTGACCTTGACCTTGTAGATTGACCAACTTTTCAAAAACTTTGACCTTGGTCACTAGTTTTGAACGGTAGATACTAGGACTTTCATATTTCACATATATATTTTTTGTGGCAAGACCTTTCATTGGATACCAACAACTTTGACTTCTTGACCTTGACCTTGGAGATTTCCATACTTATGAAAAAACTTTAACCTTGACCATTGTTTGAATGGTAGAAATTAAGATTTTCATATTTTACATCTGTATTCTTTGTGGCAAGGCCTTTCATTGGATACAAACAATTTTGACCTTTACCTTGGAGATTTCCTTACTTATGAAAAAACTTTAACCTTGACCATATCTTTTGAACGGCAAGGGCTACGGCTCTCGTACTTCACATATGTTATTCTTGTGAGAAGACTTTACATTGGATATCAAGAACTTTGACCCTTGATCTTGGATATTGACCTACTTTTCAGGAACTTTTACCTTGGCCTTAACTATTGAACGGTTAGGGTTCGGGTTTTCACCCTTCACATATGAATTACTTGTGACATTTCTTAAGAAATCAACAACTCAGATCGTTTCACCTTGGAGTTTGACCTACCTGTCAAATATTTATCCTTGACCATAACTTTTGAACAGGTGGTGCTAGGGATTTTGTATTTCACAGTCGTATTTCTTGTCTGAAAACCCTACTTTGGGTAATAATATATTTCATTTGCATCTAAAAACTAGTTAGATCTTCATTATGTTGCCATACGGGGTCATCAGTGTTTCACAAACACATCTTGTTCCTTATATTGAGAAGAGATATGACTTTCATATTTGACATATGCATATGATAGGGAGTTCATATAACACACAATATGTCATAAAAATGATATCTCACCCACAAAGACACCGATAGCGAGGGACCATAATTCTTTGAATTTGCTTGTTTACATATATTTCTGTCTGTTTTCGGAAAAAAGTTAAAAGCGATGTAAAAAGGTAAAATAACTGACACATATAGATATTTTCATTCAACTGATGTTCAATAGATCTTCCTTTGTTGTGAAGGATGTTTTAAATACTATAATTACAGCCTTAAAATCGGACTTACCTTCTTAACCCGAAATTCCTTTGAAGTTATGTTAACTTAAAGGTACTTGGACACAGATTTGAAGTTATTATTTTCTCTATAATATTACGACTTATATATTTTAATAGCATTTCACACAAAAATTAATTAAAAATCTTATTTCGTTTAAAAGATATTGAAATTTCAAAGTTTTCGGCGGGTTTGATTGACATATCGTTGCACTCTCACAAATCTAATTTTATTCTTAATCCTTAGGAAAAGTGGCAATCTCGTTTTGTAAAAATGAAAAATATTAATACTATAATCCAGAAAATTCAGATTAGATACGTTCGAAAGCAAAACAAACACACAATATATTGTCAGTCCGTGCAGTTGTGGTAAGCAGACTGTGACGATTGAACGCACCCGATGAATTCTAAATATAAACAATAACAGAATTCGAGCCCTGTTTACAAAAACTGTGTACATAACACGAGTGTGCTCGATTTGCTAAACTCTGCACGCATCTCTTAGTTCGGAATGACGATACTTGTGAAGGTGTTTTGCTTTCTAACATGTCTACTCTGAATAAAATTATTTTTCTTGATAAAAGTTTTAATTTTTCTCATTAAAACACATCAAAATTGCCACTTTTCCTAAGGATTAAGAATAAAGTTAAAATTTGTGAAAGTGCAAGGATGTGTCAATCAAACCCGCCAAAAAATTTAAAGTTTTAATAACTTTTAAACGAAATAAGATTTTTAATTAATTTTTCTGTGAAATGCTATTAAAATATATAATTCGTGATATTATACAGAAAAAATGAGAAAATATTAACTTCAAATCTGTGTCCAAGTACCTTTAAACAGGGGATATCACCGCTTTTGACTTTAAATATATTAAAAACTCATAAAAAAAAAGTAAGATTATTCTCAGTGGGGATCATTGTTCTTACATTATAAACACAGAATTCTTGAACTTAATTGCTGAACATCCTTGTGAATATTCAAGTGTTGGAGCAAAAAGAACTTTCAAAGCAAACAACTTCAAGGCCCCTAGGTCATTGCGCGTCCACAACATAGCATTACGGCAGCCCGTTCGTGTAATAAATGCATTTTTATTCGGAAGTCGTCTCAAATGTAAATTTAAGTAATATACAAAAATGTTTAAAAAATCAACTGAGAAGCACTTCGGGCTTCACAGGATTTAATCACGTGACGAACTAAAAGTTCATTTCTCAGAGAACTTTTTAACATTGTTGTTTATTTCTTAATTGATTAAATCTTTTACTCAATGAAATGACGTGTCACAACTAAAATTGAATTATTACAAATTTAAATTTAACATGTAGTTTTCCAGTAAGAAACAAGAAATATTAAATGTTGATTAGTGTGACATTGCTACAGTGTATCATTAAGTTGAACGTTGACTGAAATTTTTTTGTTTATTTTTTACAGACTTTTTAAAAATTGTTTACAGGTTTTTCTGTTTGTCCGATTATGACAATGAGCACACGACGGGTGTGAACGGTAGACAAGGGATGCTTACTTCCTTAAAAGACCTGATCTAACCTCTGATGTTTTTTGAAGGTCCTCGTTTGATTTGTATTATTTCGATGATTACCTTTTGTTATCTTCATATTTCACTGCATAAACATACATTTTATTAGTGGCTAAAATACCATACCCTCATCAGTTTCTTCAGAATCAGGTGTTTTCTGTTCTGACCCCCCTGAGGGTGGTCTCTCTCTGTGTGATTTCTCTACTTTCACTTTACTCCTCCTCTCTGGTAGTTGTTTATCCACCTCTGTGGAAGTTATTGGTGATGCTGGTTCTTGCAGGAGAATTCTCTCTATAATGGGTTATAATTAAATAAAAAAACCAGAGCTCCAGATAATTTTTTTACTCCAAAGTGTATTTACTCCCTGAATTTCTAATTAATGCAAATTTTGATTTTCAGCTAAATATTAAGTGTTTTAAAAGATTGATTGATTGTATGTTGTTTAACGTCCCTCTCGAGAATTTTTCACTCATATGGAGACGCCACCACTTGCCGATGGAGGGCTACAAATTTTGCCCTATGCTCCGCAATCAGGGCCTATGAGCAGTGAGGGATCTTTTTCGTGCCAGCACCTACTGCGACACGGGGCCTCGGTTTATACGGTCTCATCCGAAGGAATACGGTCTCATCCGAAGGACCGGTGTCGCATAATATTTGGTCCGCCTCGTTTAAAGGTCCGGCCGGACCAAATACGATAACATATTTGGTCCGCCTTTTATAAGAAATGGTCCGGCCCGTATAAGGAATGGTCCGCCTACGTTTTATGGTCCGGGTGGTGAAAAAACGTTTTAATTTTGACTTAAACATATGAAATTAAAGCGATTTTGTTTAAACTATATAATGAAAGAAGGGTTTACCCTGTTGTGTTTTATGTAATATACAACATATCTCTAGGACAAGAATCTACTTCTCGTTCAGTTTGCTTTAAGCATTGCTGTTTATCTAATACCATGATTAGAAATAAAAATAATGGCACACTTATTGTGCAAGTGTTTGTTTTTCTCTAGAACAGCCTTGTGTAAATTAGTTCGATTAAAGGTGTGAAATCTGTAAGTGTGTATAGCTAATAAAACAATGGGGGTGTGACGTATTTGTTTACCTGACAGGTACCTGCAGGTAGAGCCAGCGGCAGATGGCGCTGTAATTGAATGGTTTGAGAACTTAATGGTCATGACTTACCTTGACATATCAATAAGTTAGGATTTTTTTATTCATAAATAATGTCAAGGAAATATTCATGCGTACACTTTCAAACCTGTGACATCTATAATAATCATAATTATATATTGTCTTTTTTGAATATTCAAAGCTAATTAAATGTGGCGTATCTGAGCTAAAAAATAAGAATACGAAATGAATTTTAACTGTGTCTGATATTCAAATACCGAGTCGATAAAAATCTTACATTGTTTTTAATCTCTGATACCTATGAAACGCGCAATGATTATCATTAAGATGTATAATTTTCATTATCCTCTCATTATTATTTATTATATCATTTATTTCATTATGTTTTTACCGGATTTTAAAAATTTCAATTTTTATTTGTAACATTTTCTAGCTTTCAGTTCCGACATTTTAAAGTTTTCATCTCCAACATTTTTCAGGAAGTGCTTTTCGATAAATAAAAATTTTAAAGAATAAATTACACTCTGTATAGTATATTAAATGCCTTGGACATAAGTTCGATGCAGTGTTTGACATTTAATTTAGTGAACATTAAATATGATGAAAAAATTACATGCTCTTTGAACTCTTTTAACTAGATTTAGTGCTACATGTTCAATTGTATAAATACACAGATTTTGTAATACTGGGTATATTTTGTTAGTATCTTAAAAAAGTATGATCTTTCAAAATTCTATTCTTACATACTTGGTAAACATTAATTTGTCGGAGAGACACCTAGCAGAAATTCCGGAAATAAAAAGAAATAATAAATGTCGGCCAAGAAAAAAGATTTTGTCGGAAATAAAATTAAAAAAATATAGGAAATGCTATGCCGATTCCGGAAATGAAATGCAGCGGTCATATCATTATATAAAGTACAAAAACAAACAGAAAGATCTTTTTAATAATAGTTTCTCTGAACTTATTAAAACAAGCTAATTCAGAGAATTTGTGTCCCCCGCTTAGGGAAAAAGTAAACCATGCGCAGTTCGGGGGTCGGGGGGGGGGGGGGGGGTGTTCGGATCCCCTTGACTGAATTTGTAGAATTATTAAATGTACACTGAAGCAAATAAAATATGCCAATATGGATATAAAAGTTTGATTGATTATTCTTTATTATGTGTGTAGAAGGTCCTTTTTATATGGAATATTCATCTCACTGTAATGATGATTTTATGACTTTGTACAAGCCAGACCTCATAAATTTTTCATTTCACATGCTGAATACAATAAAAAAGTATTTTGAAAAAAAAATTGGATCGTCCGGGATGCGAACCCTGGCCCTCTCACGTATCAAGCGAGAGACATACCACTAGACCACGGAGCCACATTAAGGCAAAAATTATATACAAAAATGAGGTCACATTCATGTTTATATTCACGTTCGATATATTGTCAAAATTTACACAATGCATGGTGTCTAATTTAATTTTTATTAACAGTTCTAATTGATGTAATATGAATATAAAGTCCACCGAGAATCTGTTTTATACGTAATAACTCTCCTTAAAAAAAGACTTGTAATACAATAAATTCTAATAAAACAAACGGGTCGAGACACTTTGAGAGGGGTGAGAGAGGTCCTAGGGACTTTTGGTATAAATTACATTGCAAAAGCTCAAGACCCTCTTGAAATATCGCCCGAAAACGATAGTGTTATACACAAAGAGAATGTATACATTTATGTCCTTAAACTTTGACCTTTTGAAATCAAAATCAATAGGGGTCTTCCTTAAGCCACAGGGAATTGTTATATGTAAAATTCCTTAAAACGCAGTTATCAGAAAAGGTCCGCCCTCTGTATTCCAGATATACTAGTATTCATGTCATAAAGGGAAATTTTTGGACAGGGTTTATTTTCATATCTTGAAAACTAGAAAAATAGACAGGGCGGACCTTAAAACGCAGCTATCAGAAAAGGTCCGCCCTCTGTATTTCAGATATTTTTATATAAGAAAGGGAAATTTTTTGGACAGAGTTTATTTTCGAAGCTTAAAAATATAGAGAAAGAGACAGGGGGGACCTTAAAACGTAGTTATAAGAAAAGGTCCGCCCTCTGTATTTTAGATATATTCATGTCATAAAGAGAAATTTTTGGACAGGGTTTATTTTTGTAGCTTGAAAACTAGAAAAATAGACAGGGCGGACCTTAAAACGCAGTTTTCAGAAAAGGTCCGCCCTCTGTATTTCAGATTTTTTTTTATACTAGAAAGGTCAAAATTTTAGACAGGGTTTATTTTCGTAGCCTGAAAACTAAATAAAAATAGACAGTGCGGACCTTAAAACGCAGTTAAAGCTTGAAAATTAAAGAAAAATAGACAGGGCGGACCTTAAAACGCAGTTATCCAAAAAGGTCCGCCCTCTGTATTTCGGATATATTCATGTCATAAAGAGAAATTTTTGGACAGGGTTTATTTTTGTAGCTTGAAAACTAGAAAAATAGACAGGGCGAACCTTAAAACGCAGTTTTCAGAAAAAGGTCCGCCCTCTGTATTTTAGATTGTTTTTATACTAGAAAGGGAAAATTTTAGACATGGATTATTTTTGTAGCTTAAAAACTAAAGAAAAATAGACAGGGCGGACCTTAAAATGCAGTTATCTGAAAAGGTCCGCCCTCTGTATTTCAGATATATTCATGTAATAAAGGGAAATTTTTGGACAGGGTTTATTTTCGTAGCTTGAAAACTAGAAAAATAGACAGGGTGGACCTTAAAAAGCAGTTATCAGAAAAGGTCCGCCCTCTGTATTTCAGATATCTTTATATTAGAAAGGGAAATTTTTGGACAGGGTTTATTTTCGTAGCTTGAAAACTAGATAAAAAGACAGGGCGGACCTTAAAATGCAGTTATCAGAAAAGGTCTACCCACTGTATTTCAGATATATTCATGTCATAAAGAGAAATTTTTGGACAGGGTTTATTTTCGTAGCTTAAAAAAACTAGAGAAAGAGACAGGGCGAACCTTAAAACGCAGTTATCAGAAAAGGTCCCTCCTGTGTATTTCAGAAATTTTTTATATCAGAAAGGGAAAATTTCAGACAGGGTTTATTTTCGTAGTTTGAAAACTAAAAAAGAAATAGACAGGGCGGACCTTAAAACGCAGTTATCAGAAAAGGTACGCCCTCTGTATTTCAGATATATTCATGTCATAAAGAGAAATTTTTGGACAGGGTTTATTTTCGTAGCTTAAAAAAACTAGAGAAAGAGACAGGGCGGACCTTAAAACGCAGTTATCAGAAAAGGCCCATCCTCTGTATTTCAGAATTTTTTTATATTAGAAAGGGAAAATTTTAGACACGGTTTATTTTCGTAGCTTAAAAAAACTAAAGAAAGAGACAGGGCGGACCTTAAAATGCAGTTATCAGAAAAGGCCCATCCTCAGTATTTCAGAAATTTTTTATAATAAAAAGGGAAAATTTTAGACAGGGTTTATTTTCGTAGCTGGAAAACTAAAAAAGAAATAGACAGGGCGGACCTTAAAACGCAGTTATCAGAAAAGGTCCGCCCTCTGTATTTCAGATATCTTTATATTACAAAGGGAAATTTTTGGACAGGGTTTATTTTCGTAGCTTGAAAAAACTAGAGAAAGAGACAGGGCGGACCTTAAAACGCAGTTATCAGAAAAGGCCCATCCTCTGTATTTCAGAAATTTTTTATATTAGAAAGGGAAAATTTCAGACAGGGTTTATTTTCGTAGTTTGAAAACTAAAAAAGAAATAGACAGGGCGGACCTTTAAACGCAGTTATCAGAAAAGGTCCGCCCTCTGTATTTCAGATATATTCATGTCATAAAGAGAAATTTTTGGACAGGGTTTATTTTCGTAGCTTAAAAAAACTAGAGAAAGAGACAGGGCGAACCTTAAAACGCAGTTATCAGAAAAGGTCCCTCCTGTGTATTTCAGAAATTTTTTATATCAGAAAGGGAAAATTTCAGACAGGGTTTATTTTCGTAGTTTGAAAACTAAAAAAGAAATAGACAGGGCGGACCTTAAAACGCAGTTATCAGAAAAGGTACGCCCTCTGTATTTCAGATATATTCATGTCATAAAGAGAAATTTTTGGACAGGGTTTATTTTCGTAGCTTAAAAAACTAGAGAAAGAGACAGGGCGGACCTTAAAACGCAGTTATCAGAAAAGGCCCATCCTCTGTATTTCAGAAATTTTTTATATTGGAAAGGGAAAATTTTAGACAGGGTTTATTTTCGTAGCTTAAAAAAACTAAAGAAAGAGACAGGGCGGACCTTAAAACGCAGTTATCAGAAAAGGCCCATCCTCTATATTTCAGAATTTTTTTATATTAGAAAGGGAAAATTTTAGACAGGGTTTATTTTCGTAGCTGGAAAACTAAAAAAGAAATAGACAGGGCGGACCTTAAAACGCAGTTATCAGAAAAGGTCCGCCCTCTGTATTTCAGATATCTTTATAGTAGAAAGGGAAATTTTTGGACAGGGTTTATTTTCGTAGCTTGAAAACAAGAAAAAAAGACAGGGCGGACCTTAAAATGCAGTTATCAGAAAAGGTCCGCCCTCTGTATTTCAGATATATTCATGTCATAAAGAGAAATTTTTGGACAGGGTTTATTTTCGTAGCTTAAAAAAACTAGAGAAAGAGACAGGGCGAACCTTAAAACGCAGTTATCAGAAAAGGCCCATCCTCTGTATTTCAGAAATTTTTATATTAGAAAGGGAAAATTTTAGACAGGGTTTATTTTCGTAACTTGAAAACTAGAGATTAGAACATTTTTAGTGTGCAGTGTTTAGAACTTCCTTAATTAATGTTTTAAGTACCAGCCTAATAGTGTGCAAATTTCCTACTTTCACACAAGCTTTATAAATGTATTATACGTCTTTTGCCATTCACACAAGTTTGTACAAAGTTAGGATCATTGTAAACAAAAGCTTTGAAATGAATGACCGTTCTCGATTTACTATTAACAGAAGATCACAAAAGTCGGCTGACCCCTACCACACTGTATGGTTTTGTTCTTTATATTTCGTGAATTTCAGCGTAAAAAATTGTTGAATCGTATGGTTTAGATATCAATTAATGATTGATCAATTATTGATTTGATATAAAAATTTTGCTATTTTTGTTCATTTTTTCACATTTCACCAGGGCCCATATTAGTGCATTCGTTCTTTTCTGAAATTGTGTGTCTTTAAACTAAAGATCTTTATATGTACAATATCGGTATACTTAAAAACTTCAAACTTTTTTGACAGGTATCTGCGTGATTTTACTACACAGAAAAAAAACATTTAGGAGGGTGTATAAAATGTTCGGATTTTTATTGAAACCTAAACCGAGAGACATAAGTATATATAATATATCATAAATGTATAGCATAGAGATTTTATATTAGCGACATGTATATTAAATATGAAAAATAAAGGCATTTATAAATCCAGCAGTTTATCGATTTAATTTGGTTTGATTTCGCCAATTAATGCACATTTACCTTGTCCCGGAGTAATATTTAGTAGGCCGCATTTCATTTCCGGAATTTTCTGAACTTTTCATTTCCGACATTTTTAAGTTTTTACATTTTTAAAAAGTTTTCATCTACAACATTTGTCAAATTCATGTAGGTACTTTTTTCGTAAATGAAAAAAGAATTCATGCATCCGTTATAAAAATCCTCAAGGTAAATTTTTTTTAGATAATTTAACTAGTCTTGAGGACAGATGATACAAACAATTTTTTTCTTTGAAAAAGATTAAATATCATGTCACAAGTTTAGAAAAGTGGATGGTTCTTAGATTTTTTTCTCCGAAGAACTGGAATATGAAAAAGACTAGGAAAATATTAGTAATATTTCAATGAAAAAACAAATATAGACAAATCACATTCAGTAAAGGTTTACAGGTGAAAATAAATTTCAGAATATGTTATCTTGGCGCTAAAAGTGTAATATAAACTTAAGACAAATATACCGAGCCAGGTGAATTTTATGAGAAAAAGATAAATGGTAAAAATCAGCCTATGTGATATTGCCAATTTTTTATAATTTCGATCTTCCTCTTAAAATTCACCTGGCTTGGTATATTTTTCTAAGGTTTATATTACACTCTTAACGCCAGGATAACATATTCTGAAATTTATTTTCACCTGTAAACCTTTACTGAATGTGATTTTTCTATATTCGTTTTTTTATTGAAATATTACTAATATTTTCCAAATTTATTTCATTTTCCGGTTCTTCGGAGAAAAATTCTAAGAACCATTCACTTTTATAAACTTGTGACATGATATTTAATCTTTTTCAAAGAAAAAATTTGTTTGTATCATCTGTCCTTAATATTGTTTACTACTACTGCTACTACTACTAGAATTAAACAATATTAAATGTTAAACTTAATTTGCCGTAAAGGTATCCTAAAAAAATCCGAAAAAGTGAAAAAAAGAAAAAGAAAAGAAGAAATAAATAATGTCGAAAATGAAAATGAAATTTTCGGATTCCGAAATAATAACAAAAATTGTCGGCAATGTTAAATTCAGGAAATGAAATGCAGAGATCTAGTACATGTTGTAGATATAATAAGTAGCCTTTGAATAGGTAAGAAACAGTGTTAACTTATAAAAAAAAAAAACACAGGGGATATGGTACAGTATGTTTTCTCAAACGAAACAATTATAGGCTAACCCCTAACTGCCCAATCCGTAGACATGTTGTTTTTACAATAAGGGGTGTAGGGTAGTACACCGTGACATAAGCCCCTGTCACAGCTAGTGACCCTCCAGTTATTTATAACAACATTAAACGTAAAAAATGACAGATTTCTTTTATCAATACTATAAAGAAATATATTTTGAAAGATATGAACTTCAGTTTTTGTGAGTGGATTAGTCAAACGTATATAGGAAAGCGAGTGTAACTACTGTAAAATATTTGTGTTGGACTTACGAACATTTATCTGTTCATTCAATACTGATTAATCTGCCAGTAAACAAGGCGGTGAAGGTAAATGTATGTAAATTTGTATTCTTAATATTTTTAATGATAATGTTGACATTAGTGTATTAATTTAAACGACAAGAGAAGCATGTCCTATTTTCCCGACAGGAAACTCGATCAATAAATCTATACATTCCTTTATTTATGCATTAATTTCGATTTCTTACTTATTGTTTAATACATTTTCTTGGAGAAAACACTAGCTATTAGTACGAATATATATCCTTAATTAATTATAAAAGAATAATTTTTCAATTAATATCGAATGAACCACATGCATACAATTTGTATAAAAGGCCGAGGGCGGACCTTTTCTTATAGAGCCAGGCGGACCAAATATGTTATCGTATTTGGTCCGGCCGGACCTTTAAACGAGGCGGACCAAATATTATGCGACACCGGTCTCCACGTCCCATATTGGGATTCGAACCCGCGACGTAAGGATTGACTCCTTACTTCGCGACTCTAGAGCAGACGCTCTAACCACTGCGCAACGCGGGCGACTGTTTTAAAAGAGGACAAAAATTACAAAGGACAGTGTCTCCATTCATTCAAATAAAATTTAGAAAATACAAACAAGACTTTGGGCTAAAAAATTAAACTGAGAATCATTCCTTTTTGACAGGGATGATCATACAGTAAGTAAAGGTATCACAGGCACTTAATATTTTCCTCCATTTAAAATAATATCGTAACAAGAATAATTGAGAGAAAAAAGTTTTCATTTATGTGGCAAATTTGGATAAATCAGAAATTGGCAATGGACCCATGATAAAAAATAAACGTTATGTACAAACCGTATGTAGGCGTCTTACTAAACAGAGAACTCTAAAGAATTAAGAGAACTCTTGATCGGTAAATTAAAAACAATGCAAAATCAATTAAAATAGCGAGTGCAGCGAGCGTCGCGAAGCGCTCGTAACTGCGAGCTCTAATGACAACGCCTGGGCGAAAAGAAAACGGACTTCTGCACATTCATTTCATAGAATTTTTTCCGCAGTAATTTTGACCCTCAATGCATCGCTTTGCACACAAACGCTAAAGCCACGTCTCGGGAGAATAACGACAAACTTTAAAAGGACCAAGATGTGTTTGTAAAACACTGATGCCCCCGTATGACAACATATCAAAGATTAAGCTTTTCTTAAATGCAAATTTAGTTAATTGGTACCAAAAGTAGGGTATTCCCACTAGAAAACAATTGTGAAATTTAAAAGTAAGCTAATGTTAAAGTTTTTTAATAAGTACAAAAATCTCCAAGGTCAAAAGGTCAATGTAATTAGTATCAAATGAAAGGTCTTGCCAAATAAAATACTTATGTAGAGCATGAAAGCCCTAGCCCTAACCGTTCAGAAGTTATGGTCAACGTTCAATTTCTTAAAAAGTAGGTCGGACTCCAAGGTCAATGTCAAAAGGTCAAAGTTATTGTTATCAAATGAAAGGTCTTGTCATAAGGATTAAATATGTAAAGTATTAAAGCACTAGCCATAACTCCTTAAAAGTTATGGTCAAGGTTCGCTTTTTTAAAGTAGGTCAATCTCAAAGGTCAAGGTCAAAGGGTCAAAGTTCTTGGTATCTAATAAAGGGTCTTCTCACATGAATTACATATATGAAATATGAAAGCCCTATCCCTTACCGTTCAAAAGTTATGGCCGAGGTAAAAGTTTTTTTAACAAACATTAAATATGTGAAGTATAAATGTTCTGATGTCTACTGTTAAAAAGATATGGCCAAAGTAAAATTTTTTAAATTTTCACGTTAAAGTGGGTCAAACTCCAAGGTCAAGGTCTAAAGGTCAAATTTGGTGGTACCCAAAGAAAGGTCTTATCACAAGGAATACACATATGAAATATGACAGTCATAGCTCCACTAAATCAAAAGTTATGGGCAAGGTTAAAGTTTTTGCGGACAAACAGACAGACAGACAGACAAACTCGACAAAAACTATATACCCCCGAAACTTCGTTTACGGGGGCATAAAAAAACTCGATTTGATAACATGAATTTATTTGTTTATTGCGGCAGAAAAATAGTCATAAAGTGATTGTAATCAGCCCTGTTCAGGCTTAGGTTTGGTAAAACAACAAATCAAATGACGCCAGAGCCTTATACGCACAGAATGTCACGGGAAGCGGTATATCTATAGTCTTCCAGACTCCCGACGGTCCCGGAACCATCGTTGTCCCACCCTACCCCGGGAGTCCTGATTTTAACAAACTTGAATTTGCAACACCTGAGGAGGCTTTCACATTAATATGACCAATCTTGGCTTTGCTGTTCTTGAGAAGAGGAGTTTTGAAGATTTTTATTTGTTTCTCCTTTAAACTCCTTGGTAAAATTTTGATCGTCAATTGTGGATCCAACCTACCCTAGGTAGATTTGAACAAACTTGAATTTACAAAACCTGAATACCGGCATGGGTTCACATACCTATGACCAATCATTGCTTTGTTTTTCTTGAGAAGAGTATTTTTAATGATAGTTTGTATATTCCCTTTGTAAAACTTCGAATCATCCATTGTGGCCCCATCAAACCCCTCTGGGTCAGTATCGGAACAAAAGAAAATCTACACATTTCGACATTGATTCCACACTAGTTTTATTCTTCCCGGATCATTGTTTTTTAAGATGAGATTTTTCAATGATGAAATTAAGGTATTCAATGTATAATGGAGGGATTTTGAACGATTTTAAACAATTTTTAACTAGTTTAAACACATTTCTAGATAACTATAAAAGTAAAATAAACCAAATTTACAAGACTGATAACATGAAAGGAGACAGTCAATTTGCATATTTAAAGGTTTTGAAGATTTATCTGCCCTTGACGAAAACATGATTTTTTTTTATTTCTCAAAATTTCTGTGGTGAATAAATCATTTTATTTCATGGTTTAATGAAGAGGGAGTTTATGCATATTTTCACCAAGAGATTTGTTTGAAATTCAAATAACTTATAAAAACCTGTGCTGCCCATAGACTTCAATGTGAAATTCAAAGTGAAATTAATTGGACAATAATAAAAATTTTGAAAAATTCCTTTGATGGAGCATTTTTATTTGATAACATTTTCGAAATGCTACGATGATAGAAAATACAGGACCATTCATTTTTTAGGTACAAAAAATGGTCGTTATACATTGAATACCTTTATTTTTCATCATTTCGTAATCATCTCCCCTTTATGGAGGATGTGGCCCTTTGTTTGGACACTCTTGGATCTTCTTCCCCAAGGATACTCTGCGTCAAATTGTGGTCTGGAGAAGATGAAATTATGAAAAACTTTCAAACGGCAACGGCCCAAAAACAACAACAGACAACGAACGAATTTCGATCAGAAATTAAAAGCTCACTTTGGCTCAGGTGAGCTAAAATATCCCTATTCTGAAAACTGTAGGAGGTGATATACATGTACCAACAAAATCAATATCAAAATAACTTAAAAATCATATTACAAAAAAGGCAGAGTTTTTTTAAAGTCAAATGACGAAGTTACAAACCTAAAACTACAAAGGCTACTGTGTGGATTGTATGGGTTTATCCCCTAAGATGGCGGCCAAGGGACATAACTTTTGAAAAGTGTGGATTGGACTATTGGACAACAATTAAGGAATGTTTTTTAGTTTTGTGTGAGTTATTGGTGTGTGAATCAAGCTAGCGCTTCGTGAAAAATATGCCTACGTGCAAGTCTGTTTGATTCACACACCAATAATTCACACTAAACTGAAAAACATTCCTTATATTTACATTTGACATGTTTGGACTATTGGACAACAATGATGCATAAAATATGGGCGATAGAAATATACGAAAATCCGCGGCCATAATAAGTAAATACCGCTCCTAGTTCTTTAATCATTTATTTATTTGATTTTAGTTTTTGTAAACTTAATATTCAGTAAGATATATTTATACGAAACATGAAAGTGCTGGTAGACAAAAAATGATACATGTATCGGTTTTTTACACGGTGTTAAAAAAGGGGGGATTTAACATGCATTCTCTGTAAGCACCAAAAATCTTGGAAACGACATACCTCCGATTTTGATGAAATCTGCATCACAGGTGCACCTCGTTACAAAACCAGCAAATATGGTATTAGAAGTTTCCTACGAGCACCCGGTTGTCATGGAGACGGATCCATTGAATTTGGCCATTTCGGCCATTTTTGATCAAACAAATACATGAAAATTGAGGAAATATGAATGCATTTTTGTCTTTATATAGTGAAGTCAAATATAAATCTTTGTATCATAAGAAAACATCAACTGTTAAAGAATAAAGGGCATATAACCAGTTATTCCAGAATTGATCCCACTCTTAGAAAACGGTTCTGCAAAATAGGATAGTTTCTCAAAATGTGAAAAATGGAAAATTTGGCATTTTTTGAGAAATTTAAGGTTAAATGAAATAAATTGTCTACGGAAATTTTTCAAATCATATGCGTGTCGTAAAACGTCAGTATAAGTAGTGTCCCCTCATCAAAATATTGGAGTGGGATCTCAATGCTATTTTTAGTAACATGTATCTAAAAATAGACATATTTCAGAAAAATCCAAAAAAAGAAATTTGGGCAGCGTTTAAGATGCCAATGCTAGATAATTATGAAATATACTGTAAAAGTCAATATGCTGAAGTCAGAGACTGGACACCAATAACTACCATGCATATTATTTTCAGGGATTTCCTTTCTCTATTTATAGCTTCAAATGCCTAAATATAGACATGTCTAATAAAATGATGAAAGTGTCAATTTTGCATCATTTTGAAGCTCCACTGAATCATAAATAATAAATATATGGATCTCTGCAATATTTCATCAATAAGAACAAGGAATAGTATATTATCTCACAAATAATTGAGGACAGGCTCTCATCTCTTTAATAGTACAAATGTCTAAAAATAGACACATATCATAGACACATATGAAATTAACTGTTTAATGTTAGAGATGGGAAATTTACCGACTGACTGTCATTAACTGTAACTGATAATATGTGACTGACAAGAACAAAAGAACATTCAATAGAATGCAGCATGATAAGCAGAGGTTTCCATTTCTATTTATAGTAACACATGTTTACAAATAGACCTAATGCAAAATATCTGGAAAATGTCGTTTTTTGTACTTTTTCTAAAATTTTGGATGAGTAATTGCTGACTATCTGTTTTAAACTGCTATTGGCATATAGTGACCAACAAGTAAAAGAAAGCCTTATATCAAATACAAAATGAGAAGCAGTTGTTTCCATTTCTATTTATAGTAAAACATGTTTAAAAATAGACGTACTGCAAAATATTGGAAAAATGTAGTTTTTTGTACTTTTTTCTAAATTTTTGGATGGATAATTGTTGACTATCTGTTTTTAACTGCTACTGGCATATAGTGACCAACAAGTAAAAGAAAGCAATATATCAAATCCAAAATGAGAAGCAGAGGTTTCCATTTCTATTTATAGTAACCTGTGTTTAAAAATAGAAGTACTGTAAACTATCGGAAAAATGTCATTAAGGTCTTCCGTTTCCAACGGAAGACCTTCTACTGATTCTGATGATTAAGATTATTAAGGTCTTCCGTCTTCACGGAAGACCTTCTAGTGATTCTACTGTTTCTTATTATTATTATTATTATTTTTTTCCCCAAAATTTTGTGCAGGCGATTTCTCGAAAACTAATCGGTGGTTTTCTACGAACCTTTCAGGAATTATGCGTCATTATATGAACTTTGTTCATCAGAAGGAAAATTTGGAATACTCACCTTCGGTTCCAAGTTATGGACAGTTTTCTGATTTTAAAATGGATTTTTGTCCCCCCTTTTTTACGAAAATGGTCTAAGATATTAACTGGAGACTTCTTAAAGATAATAGATGATGACTTTTAGATATGTGAAATCAACTTTTCGTGTGTCGTCAGTACTTCCGGTCGCTAGCGGAAGCGAACTTAAAAAGTCCGTATTTTCTAACATATTTGTTTTTCAATATTTTTCATTTATTTTCGGAATGTTAATAGAAACCATTCTTATAATGCTGACTATATAATTTGTTTGAACATTCATTAATCCTAACTCTAGATATTAACATTTAAAAATCTGAAGCGGGTCCAATATGGCGGCTGCCTATGTCAACTCCGACATTTCGCAATAGCGGTTTTCAGAGGCAGCCAAGCGTTTGCTTGAACGAAACTAAATAAGGATAAATGAAATGTAAAGGAATACGGGGATTATCACGATGTAGTTACGTTGCAATTCTGTGTCAAACTAAGTTTAAATCGATGGTCGTCTCAAACGTCTTCTATAATTGGTTTTGGCTGGTTCTCAAAGAAGAAAAAGAAAAGACTAAATGTGCAAATGAAATACATACCTATTATCATTTGTTTTGCGGATAAAAACAGATCTTAAATCATAGTTACAAATAATAGTTTTAAGAAACAATATCGATGTATATAGTAAGTATTAAACGTATCTCTTGTTTTGCTCATGCACACTTGAGTCATATTAAACTAATAGGAAAGACAAACATAGTAAAACCACTTTTTAGAAGAATTGAGTTTATATTAATATTCTTGTCTCAAAGAATAGATTTAAGTTATTGAACATAAATCGTATCTGATTCCTTGGCCGTCTTAGGGTGACACATGTTTTTCGGCGAAACATTTCAACCTTTTTATGAAAGTTTAATAACTAATAGGGATAGTTCAGTATGGGGATAAACAGAAAATTTTTAAAAGTAAAAAAATTATAGCAGTTTTGCTGATTTAGTGTTATAAATCTATCTATGCATAGAATTTGTAAATGTGTTAAAAATAATTTCTTTACTTTGAAATTTTAGCTATAAGAACGTTCTTTTTTATTTCCATTGAAGCTATAACACCTATTTAATTGGACATTCCAAAGAAAAGGCGCGAAGATTTACTAGTGGCGTTTGGCGCAAAAATATTAATAGTAACCGCCTTTCATTATTCAGAAATATATAAAAGTAGATTTAGAGCTGTGGTCCCAATAGCGTAATAGTAAGCGCTTTGGATTTTCATGCTGGCGACCCGGGTTCAAACCCCTTTGTTTCCATGAAAGTTTTATCACTTTTTCAGCTCGATTTTGGGTTTTTTTTTTCAGAATCGAACGGAAGACCTCTCGTTGCTCGCAACGAGTTTCTTTTCTAGTTCTTATTATTCTTTTTTTTTTCCTTTTCCTAGACGCCAACTTTGAGGCCTCATATTTCACTCATTTCCCGATGGATTTTGCTCAAATTTTCAGAGTTGATAGACGTTACTAAACTCTATCAGAATGTTATCTAAAATTTCAAAAAGTCACTTCCGGTTTTGAGTTATTTCCCTTTAAACGAAAATTTATAGGCTTTCGTTTCCAGACAAAGACTCAGAGACGGCTAAAGCTGGAGCAAAAATTCTACTGATTTTAGATAACAGAAGGATTGAAGTTGTGCATAGTGGTTTTTGTTTTTCGATTTCTCTATTCAAAATGGTGCTATATAGGGGTCAAAAATTAGAACGCCTAAAAGAGCGAAAATTTACACATATTTTGCTTTTTATCTTCTAAACTAAAAATATTTTGTTAAAACATATAGAACAAAATTTGTGCAGAATTACAAGATCTTTTGAATGATATCTCGAAAAAAGGGCTGACCCCTACATTAAGGGATCTAGAGGGGCCAAAAGTTTTTTTCCAGACATCTCAAAAAGTATTGAGAATTTGTAATACATCCAAGAAGCAATGTTGTTCAAAATGTCAAGCTTAATCTAATGAAGTCGTCAAAATGTGTACGGCGACGTCGCTTCCGGTCAAACCGGAAGTAGTCAGAAAATGCATATTTTTGCTGTTCTTGACAAGTTTTTGGGTAACATATATCACAAGAAGCACAAAACTTAATTTTCTGTCCATCGATATCACTTCCGGTCAAACCGGAAGTAGCTAAAGATAGCTTATTATTGAAGGTTTTGATGCAAAATTGAAATTATAAAGTGACTAAAGATGACTAAGCTCATTGCTTTCTTTTTGCTGACGTCACTTCCGGTCAAAACAGGACGGAAGACCTTCTCGTTGCTTTGCAACGAGCTTTGCTCTAGTTTTTGTACTTTTTTCTAAAATTTTGTATGAATAATTGCTGACGATCTCTTTTTAACTGCTATTGGCATATAGTGACCAACAAGTAAAAGAAAGCAATATATCAAATCCAAAATGAGAAGCAGAGGTTTCCATTTCTATTTATAGTAACTTGTGTTTAAAAATAGAAGTACTGTAAACTATCGGAAAAATGTCATTTTTGAACTTTTTTCTAAAATTTTGTATGAATAATTGCTGACGATCTGTTTTTAACTGCAATTGGCATATGGTGACCAACAAGTAAAAGAAAGCCTTATATCAAATACAAAATGAGAAGCAGAGGTTTCCATTTCTATTTATAGTAACGTGTATAAAAATAAACATACTGTAAACTATCGGAAAAATGTAGTTTTTTGTACTTTTTTCACATTTTGGATAAACAATTGCAGACAATATGTTTTTTACTGCTATTGCCATTCAGTGACCAACAAGTACAAGAAAGCATATATGAAATACAGAATGAGAAGCAGGGGTTTCTATTTTTATTTATAGTAACACATGTTTGAAAATAGACATGCTGCAAATTCTCGAGAAAATGTAGTCTTTCGCACTTTTTTTCTAACATCATGGATGGTCAAAGTGCAGACAAACGGCTTTTAATTGTTATTGACAGAATGTGACTAACGAATATGAAAAAGATTTAGCTAAAGTGTATAAGAATAATGTTTAAGGGTATTTTTACATTTCTGCCTATAGTGATACATATTTATAAATAATCAGGAAAATAAAGAATCATTCCTTTTTCTCAAATTAGGGATATGAAATTTGCAGTCAAACTTTCATTAGCTGTAACTGACATGTTTAATTGTATTTGGCCAATCGGCAATCCTCGGCTGACTCCGCTACGCTCCATTCACACCTCGGATGTGATAGGTGGAGAATACGCATCAGATTGCTACATTTCTCCGCCGGAAACTACCTTGTCACTCATTTCATATTTCACTCTGCCTGAAGTTCTTAGAAAAGGTTTTTTTATTTGTGTAATTTCTCCTGTTAATTACAACCAAAGTATTCTTTGAAAGCAAGAACACAGTGTTGGGAATGCATCAAAGTAACTCAGATTTCAAAAGTATAATATTTGAATGAAATTCAAATAAGATCACATGACTGAATCAGCAAGATGGAAGATCACCGTTAACGTCCGAGGTTATGTGCGAGGTACGAGTCATCCGAGGAACTCCGATTGGTATTCGGCGCGCCAGCGCGTCCACCTCATTCTGATACATGTATCACAAAAGTATGTTCTCCCTGCATTTAAACACTCAAATGACAGCGATTTTCTTTAAAAATTAAGCATTATCGTTTATATTCAGGTCGACAGCCCGAGCCCGATTGAATTTTATTTTGTTAAAGGTGGATCCAGAAAATTTTCCCTAGAAGGCGGTGGCTCAAATCACTGTGTCCGTTTAAACTAGAACTGTCTAAACGGGACTAAATACCCCCCTGGGTTTTTCAGAGGTGCTAAATCATGAATATTTAATGGATCTAAGAGAAGAGAGAAATGCTTAATGCAAATGTAATTGCTCATATTATTTTCATAAATGAAACGAAGGCGCATCGTAATAAAAAAAAAACCAGACTAAATATATGGACCAGACACGAATTAGGAATTTTTTCTGTCAGTGACCTTGACCTTGCATTAATGACCTTGGATCAAAGTCATGACAGAAAATCAGGTAATAAGCAATATTTTATGTGAAGTAGTAGATTCAGGTTCCGCCATAAAAAAGATATGGACCAGACACAAATAATAAAAAAAAAATTCTTCCTGTAACCTTAAACCTCCCCAAATGACCTTGCATCAAGGTCATGACGCACTCTTAGGTCATGAGCAATCTTTGTGAGAAATGAAAACCTACAAAGTTCATTCATAAGAAAGATATGGAGCCGACACGAATTATGAAATTTTTCTTCAGTGACCTTGACCTTCCCAAAATGACCTTGGTTTAAGGTCATGACACACCCCTAAGTCATGGAAAGTCTTTGTGTGAAATGAGAACATACCAAGTTTATCCATAAAAAAGATATGGACCAGACACGATTTATGAAATTTTTCTTCCTGTGACCTTGAACTTCCCAAAATGTCCTTGGCCCAAAGTCATGACACACTTTTATGGCATGGGCAGTCTTTCTGTGAAATGAGAACCTACCAAGATTATCCATAAAAAATATATGGACAGGACACGAATTTTGAATTTTTTTCAGTGAACTTGAACTTCCCTAAATGACCTTGGGTCAAGGTCATGACTCATCCTTAGGTCATTGAAAATCTTTGTGTGAAAAAAACATGCCAAGTTTATCCGTAAGAAAGATGTGGACCGGAAACGAATTAATTTTTTTTAAGTGACCTTGAACTTCCCCAAATGTCCTTGGTCCAAGGTCATGACACACTCTTAGGTCATGGGCAATCTTTCCATAACAAAGATATGGACCGAACACGAATTATGAAATTTTTCTTCCTTTGACCACGAATTTCCCCAAATGACCTTGGTTCAAGGTAATGACACACTCTTACGACATGGGCAATCTTTGTGTGAAATAGGAACTTACCAAGTTTATCCATAAGAAAGATTTGGACCAGACACGAATTATGAAAGTTTTTTTTTTCAGTGACCATGAAGTTCCCCAAATGACCTTGGGCCAAGGTCATGACACATCCATAGGTCATCGACAATCTTTGTGTGGAGTAGTAGATTATAATATTCATCATTAAGGAAGATATGGACCGGACACTTTTGGGCATACAGATGGACAGATGGACAGCTAGACAGACGGACAAGCTGATTCCTATATACCCCCAAACTTTGTTGGGGGGCATAATAAAGTTGAATATTCCAAGGATCTAGATCCCCTTTTATCCATGCATGCCTTACCCAATTTGTTCAAAAGTAATCCGAAATTTGCCCAATTTTTTTGAGTTGGCTTACTTTCGATTTCTCTCTCTCTATCCATGCATGTATATATTTCTCTAGACTCTAACTAAAGCATTTAAAAATATTGTTGTTTTGGTTTTTATAAATTTATTTTACGTATAAACATACATGTAGGTGTTGGAACCGGGGGGGGGGG
>PRKT01000495.1:243979-266371 GCA_003671525.1 Saccostrea glomerata
TTTAATTTGCTTCCGACACGAATGTAACAAATTAAAAATTCACCAGTATTTTGTTATGACCCTAGAGTTTTATTCCCTTTTTAAAAAGACTTGATTTTCATGGCAATAAGCTGTCATACATTGGTATCAGTGTTTGAAAAAGATTCCTTGTTACGTTTTAAAATACTACTACTACTAAAAATTAACTTGTCTTTATGAGAGGATGGGGAGTGACTTTAGTTACAGAAATGGCTTTGCTATTAATAGGAGTTAAAACAAACTAATATTGGTCAGAAATATGAATTATTAGCTTAATGAAAAATCGAACTTGGAAAAGCTATTATTCCATAAATTCAAGGATACTTTGCAGCAAGTTAAATTGAAATTAACCCAGTGGTTCTTGATAAGAAGATGAAAATATAAAAAGTTTACATGAGAAAGACAACGACTGACAAGGCACAATTGATCATAAAAACACACTTGAGCCTTTATTTTAAAAACATGTGTTACTATAAATAGAAATGGAAACCCACCTTATTATGCATTTTGGTTACTGCTCTCTTGTACGTGTCGTTTACATTATGTCAGTTACAGCTAATGAAAATTTGACTGCTATTTCCTATCCCTAATTTGAGAAAATAAAATGATTCTACATTTTCTTGATTAATTGCTGAATGTCTATTTATAACTATACGTTAGTATAGGTAGAAATGGAAAAATACCCATACACATTATTCTTATACATGTATATTTCTGCTAAGGCTTTTTCATACTCGTTAGTCACCTTCCGTCAATAACAAATATCAGTCGTTTGTCTGAAAATTGTCCATTCCTGATGTTAAATAAAATGCAAAAGTCTATATTTTCTCGAGAATTTGCAGTATGTCTATTTTTAAACGTGTTACTATAAATAGAAATGGAAATCTCTGCTTCTCATTCTGTATTTTGTATATGCTTTCTTTTACTTGTTGGCAGCCATATGCCAACAGCAGTTAAAAACATATAGTCTGCAATTGTTCATCCAAAATGTGAGAAAAAAAGTACAAAAAACTATATTTTTCCGATATTTTGCAGTACTTCTATTTCTAAACATGTGTTACTATAAATAGAAATGGAAACCACTGCTTCTCATTTTGTATTTGATATAAGGCTAATCAGTGTACCGAGGTGCACCTGTGATGCAAATTTCATCAAAATCGGAGATATGTCGTTTCCAAGCCCTATAGTAAATTTTTTGGTGCTTACAGAGAATGCATGTTAAAATGTAAACAAAATGAGGTCTTCTTATAAGCAATATAATTGTGAAATATATAGCCCTAACACCAATATTGTTCAAAAGTTATGGTCCAGGATATGTTTTGAAAGGTAGGCCAAACTCCCGGGTCAAGGTCAAATGGTCAAAGTTGTTGGTTTCTAAAGAAAGGGATTTTGACAAGGATTATATATTTGAAGTTTGGAATCCATTGACCTAACTGTTCAAAAGTTATGGTCAAGGTTAAAGTTTTCAAAAAGTAGGACAGAATCCAAAGTCAAAGTTCTAAGTGTCTGATGAAAGGTCTTGTTACATGTACATGGATGAAATATGTGAAGTGTGCAAGACCTATCCCTACCAAAAGTAACACTACTGAATTAAATATCCCCTTAGATTCCAAAAAATCCCCTGTCGTCCCCCTGTCAGTCCCTGACATTTTCCTGTCTCTCCCTGACTTTGTCCTATGATCCCCTGTCGTTGTCCCTGCTCTCCCTGTCCAGTCCCTGTCGTCCCCTGTCGTTGTCCCTGCCTTCCCTGTCTACTCCCTGTCGTCCCCTGACATTCTCTGATCTCCCTGTCCAGTCCCTGTCGTCCCCTGTCGTTGTCCCTGCCTTCCCTGTCTACTCCCTGTCGTCCCCTGACATTTATTTTGGCCAAGAAAAGGAGTTTAAAAAATATTTTTGTTGCATTTAAGAGTGGAAAATGATAAAGTCTTGAAAACTTTAAGTATTTTTTTTTGAAAATATAGACTTAGTAAAAAGTAAACACATTTTTAAATGCCTTAACTAAATCCCCTGTAATTCAGTTTTTATCACTTGTATCAATGTGATTTTTTTTAGTTTGGTTGCATTTCGGGGGGGAAACGGCAGAGAATTGCATCATTCTAAAGAAGAAATAAATTACCAATTTATTTCATCTTGTGATGGTAGACGGCATATACATTGTGGTTTATGAACCTTTTATATATATTTATAAACTTTTTCATTTTTTATTTGATCTACTTTGAAACATCTTTGAGCGTAATAACTGTATTTGTAAAAGAACTAGATTGAAGCATTTGGGAATACACTATCAAATCCATGCGTGGGATATTTTGTTTTCCCAAAGAATTAAATGAATAAGAAATTAATTGAAAGCAATGATATATAAATGCATTAATAAAATGAATGTCTATTCAATAAATAAAAATTATTAAATAAACTAAAAATCTACTTTATTCATTTATTTTCTTATGTGAATAAATCTACAAATCGACTGAATGAATGAATGAATGAATAAATAAATAAATAAATAAATAAATAAATAAATAAATAAATAAATAAATAAATAAATAAATAAAATAAATAAAGAAATAAATAAATAAATATTTGTTTTATTAGTTTTATTTTATTTATTTGCTGAAATATGCTACAAAGTATTTTATTAGCATATTTAAACGACTTTTTATTACTTTAAGTCCATGATGGATATCAAAATAATCCTCTCATTATGCACAATATTAATCTGTCATTTACATTTTTGATACATTAATTTGATTAAAAAATCGGTTTTCAAAACCCTAACACGGCTCTGAAACAACATCAAAGCCATTGATGTTTACCAGTAATTAACTCGGGGTACACAGTCATGATACCTTGTTTATGGTGTGGCAGGACGACCGTGTGTAGTTTGCAGCTGTTTGAAATAACATTTTCTCTTTGTATGAGAACTGATTTTTTCAATCAAAACAAAATAAAAGTATCAAAAAAACTATTGACGGGTTAAGATTGTGCATAATGAGTAATTATTTTGATATCCATCATGGAAGTAAAATAATTAAAAGCAGATTTAATATGCTTCAAAAATACTTTGATTCATATTTATCGTAAATCAGTTTACATAGAATATGCCAAACAAATCCCATTTTCGGGTATATGATTATTAAGTTTGCTTGTATCGTCAATTTTAAAAATAAAAACATTGTTTTTATAATGATTAAATACATGCAGTTAATTAGTTTATTTATTTGTTTATTTACTAACTATTTAAAATTAATTATTATATTGATTTTAAAAACTAAAATATTCCAAAATGCGCCAGTACCCCTGCTGTCTTTTCTTCTTTTTTGTTTTCTTACAAAAGGTAGAAAGTCACGCCATTATTAAATGAATAAAACATGAATAAAATAAAGCTATAGAAAAACAATTTCTCGAGGATATTAATGATTGACTTATTTGTTGTATTTTCATTTTCAAAAATAAATGGATATTTTATTTATAATTATTTCATTTTTAAAAAATTTTATTTTATTTATTTACTATGTATTTATTTCGCTGTAATCTGTTTTATTCATTAAATACTGGTTTGACTTTGTACCATTTGTAAGAAAAAAAGTCAGCAGGGGGTATCGGTGCATTTTAGAATATTTTATTGTTTAAAACCAATACATTAATTGATTTTAGATATTTAGTAAATAAAAAAATAAACTTATTAACTGCATGTATTTAATTATTATAAAAACAATGTTTTTATTTTTAAAATTGACGATACAAGCAAACTAAATAATCATATACCCGAAAATGGAATTTGTTTGGCATATTCTATGTAAAATGATTTACGATAAATATGTATCAAAGTATTTTTGAAGCATATTTAAACTGCTTTTAATTATTTTACTTCCATGATGGATATCAAAATATTTGTCTCATTATGCACAATCTTTACCCGTCAATAGCTTCTTTGATACTTTTATTTTGTTTTGATTGAAAAAAAAATAAATTAAGTTCTCATACAAAGAGAAAATGTTATTTCAAACAGTTGAAAACTGTACACGGTCACTCTGAACACAATATAAGCAAGGTATAGCGGTCAGTGAGAAAGACAATAGGTGTCATGACTGTGTACCCCGAGTTATTTACTGGTAAACATCAATGGCTTTTATGTTCTTTCAGAATCGTATTAGGGTTTTGAAAACCGATTTTTTCAATCAAATCAATGTATCAAAAATCAAATTGACAGATTAATACTGTGCATAATGAGAAGATTATTTTGATATCCATTATGTACTTAAAATAATAAAAAGTCATTTTAATACGCTAATAAAATACTTCGTAGCACATCTACGGATGCAAGTGTTTATATAAAATAAAACTAAAGAAACACAATTTCTTTCAGATATAAATGATTCATTAATTTGTTGTATTTTCAATTTCAAAAATAAATAGATTGATATTTTATTTACAAAGGAATATGTATCAAGTATTTTTGAAGGATTTTAAATCGGCCTTAAATTATTTTCCTTCAATGATGGATATCAAAATAATCATCTCATTATGCACAATCTTTACCCGTCAATAGCTTCTTTGATACTTTTATTTTGCTTTGATTGAAAAAAAAAGTCATCGAAGAGAAAATGTTATTTCAAACAGCTGCAAACTACACACGGTCGTCCTGCCACAAAATAAACAAGGTATAGCGGTCAGTGAAAAAGATAATAGGTGTCATGACTGTGTACCCCGAGTTAATTACTGGTAAACATCAATGGCTTTGATGTTCTTTCAGAACCGTGTTAGGGTTTTGAAAACCGATTTTTTAATCAAAACAAAGTATCAAAAATCTAAATGACAGATTAATACTGTGCATAATGAGAAGATTATTTTGATATCCATCATGTACTTAAAATAATGAAAAGTCGTTTTAATACGCTAATAAAATACTTTGTACAACATCTACGGATGCAAGTGTTTATATAAAATAAAACTAAAGAAACACAATTTCTTGCATATATAAATGATTCATTACTTTGTTGTATTTTCAATTTTAAAAATAAATAAATTGATATTTTATTAATAATTTTTTTCATTATTCATTTATTTTATTTTATTTATTTACTATGAATTTATTTTGCTCCAATCTGTTTTATTCGTTAAATACTGGTTTGACTTTGTACCATTTGTAAAAAGAAAAAAGAAAAAAAGAAAGAAAAAAGAGGCAGACAGCAGGGGGTATTGGTGCATTTTGAAATAATTATGTTTCTAAAATCAATATAATAATTGATTTTAAATAGTTGGTAAACAAAAAAAAAAATAAATAAATAAACTTATAAATTGCATGTATTTATGAAATATAAAAGCAATCTTTTTTATTTGTAAAATTGACGATACAAACAAATTAAATAATCAAATACCCGAAAATGGGATTTTTTTTGGGGGGGGGGGGCTTATTTTATGTAAAACTATTTACGAAAAAATGTGTGTCACAGTATTTTTTAAGCATATTGAATCGGTTTTTAATTATTTAACTTCCATGATAGATATTAAAATAATCATCTCATTATGCACAATCTTTACCCGTCAATAGCTTCTTTGATACTTTTATTTTGTTTTGATTGAAAAAAAAAAGTTCTCATACAAATTAAAGAGAAAATGTTATTTCAAACAGCTGCAAACTACACACGGTCGTCCTGCCACAACATAAACAAGGTATAGCGGTCAGTGAAAAAGATAATACATGTAGGTGTCATGACTGTGTACCCCGAGTTATTTACTGGTAAACATTAACGGCTTTGATGTTCTTTGAGAACCGTGTTAGGGTTTTGAAAACCGATATTTTAATCAAATCAATGTATCAAAAATCTAATTGACAGATTAATATTGTGCATAATGAGACGATTATTTTGATATCCATCATGTACTTAAAGTAATGAAAAGTAGTTTTAATACGCTAATAAAATACTTTGTAGCACATCTACGGATGCAAGTGTTTATATAAAATAAAACTAAAGAAACACAATTTCTTGCAGATATAAATGATTCATAACTTTGTTGTATTTTCAATTTCAAAAATAAATAGATTGATATTTTATTTATATTTTTTTTCATTATTAATTTATTTTATTTTATTTATTTACTATGAATCTATTTCGCTTCAATCTGTTTTATTCGTTAAATACTGGTTTGACTTTGTACCATTTGTAAAAAAAGAAAAAAGAAAAAAATAAGAAAAGAAAAAAAAGAAAGAAAAGAGAGAGAGAGAGTCAGCAGGGGGTATTGTTGCATTTTGAAATAATTAATTTTTTTTTTAAAATCAATATAGTAATTGATTTTAAATAGTTAGTAAACAAAAAAAAAAAAAACAAAAAACAAAATTAAAAAAAAAATTATTAACTGCATGTATTTATGTAATATAAAAACAATCTTTTTTGTTTGTAAAATTGACGATACAAACAAATTAAATAATCAAATACCAGAAAATGGGATTTTATTTGGCTTATTTTATGTAAGACTATTTACGAAAAAATATGTGTCAAAGTATTTTTTAAGCATATTAAATCGGCTTTTAATTATTTTACTTCCATGATGGATATCAAAATAATCATCTCATTGTGCACAATCTTTACCCGTCAGTAGCTTCTTTGATACTTTTTTTTTGTTTTGATTGAAAAAAAAAATAAGTTCTCATACAAAAAGAAAATGTACAAACAACATAAACAAGGTTTAGCGGTCAGTGAAAAAGATAATAGGTGTCATGACTGTGTACCCCGAGTTAATTACTCAGTCTGGTAAAAATCAATGGCTTTGATGTTGTTTCAGAACAGTGTTAGGGTTTTGAAAACCGATTTTTTAATCAACACAAACGGTCAAAAATCTTATTGACAAATTTATATGGTGCATAATAAGACGATTATTTTTATATCCATCATGCACTTAAAGTAATAAAAAGTCTTTTAAATATGCTTATAAAATACTTTGTAGCATATTTCAGCAAATAAATAAAATAAAACTAATAAAACAAATTTTGGGTATATTCATTTATTTATTTTACTTATTAATTAATTTATTTTTTAATTTATTAATTAATTCATTTATTTATTTATTTATTTATTTATTTATTTATTTATTTTATTATTTTTTTAATTTATTTATTTATTTATTTTTCATTTATTCATTCATTCTTAATTCAGTCGATTTGTAGATTTATTCACATAAGAAAATAAATGAATAAAGTAGATTTTTAGTTTATTTAATAATTTTTATTTATTGAATAGACATTTATTTTATAAATGCATTTATATATCATTGCTTTCAATTAATTTTTAATTCATTTAATTCTTGGGGAAAACAAAATATCCCACGCATGGATTTGATAATGTATTCCCAAATGTTTCAATCTAGTTCTTTTACAAAGACAGTAATTACGCTCAAAGATGTTTCAATTTAGATCAAATAAAAAATGAAAAAGTTTATAAATATATGTAAAAGGTTCATAAACCAAAATGTATATGCCGTCTACCGTCACAAGATGAAATAAATTGGTAATTTATTTCTTCTTTAGAATGATGCAATTCTCTGCCGTTCTCCCCTCGAAATGCTACTAAACTAAAAAAAATCACATCGATACAAGTAATAGAAACTAAATTACAGGGGATTTAGTTAAGGCATTTAAAAATGTGTTAACTTTTTACTAAGTCTATATATTCAAAAAAATACTTAAAGTTTTCAAGACTATATCATTTTCCACTCTTAAATGCAACAAAAATATTTTTTAAACTTCTTTTCTTGGCCAAAATAAATGTCAGGGGACGACAGGGAGTAGACAGGGAAGGCAGGGACAACGACAGGGGACGACAGGGACTGGACAGGGAGATCAGAGAATGTCAGGGGACGACAGGGAGTAGACAGGGAAGGCAGGGACAACGACAGGGAACGACAGGGACTGGTCAGGGAGAGCAGGGACAACGACAGGGGATCATAGGAGAAAGTCAGGGAGAGACAGGAAAATGTCAGGGACTGACAGGGGGACGACAGGGGATTGTTTGGAATCTAAGGGGATATTTAATTTAGTAGTGTAATTGTCAATGTTTTTTTGGAAAGTAGGTCAAACTCCATGAACCAGGTCAAAGGGTCAAATATAGTGGTATCTAATAAAATGCTTCTCACAAGGATTACATATGTGAAATATGAAAGCCCTAGCACTTACCGTTCAAAAGTTATAGCCAATATTTATGTTTTTGTAGTAAAAAAATCTCCGAGGTCAAGATCAAAAGGTCCAAGTTCTTGGTTTCCGATGAAAGGTCTTGCTACAATGAATTGATATTTGAAATTCCTAGTATACCAGGGTATTTCATTTAAAAGTTATAGCCAAAGTAAAAGTTTGGAATTTTTTGTAAAAAATGGGTCAAATTTCAAGGTCAAAGGGTAAAGATTTTTAATATCAATGAAAGGACTTGTCACAGGGAGTACATGTACATGTAATTATTTGAAGTATAAAAGCCCTAGTTCTAAAACTTCGAAAATTATGGTCATGGTTGTTTTTTAAAAGTGAGTCAAACTCCAAGGTCAATGTTAAAGGTTTAAAGTTCTTGAAATCCAATGAAAGGTTTTTTTTTCTGAAGAATTGCATACGTGACTTACGAAAGTCCTAGCTTTTACTGTTTAAAAGTTATAGTCCAGGTTAAAAAGTTTTTTTGCCGTAAAAACGAATTTGACAAATCGTTATATCGAATTCATGTATATTTTTCTAAAGATTCTGATTGTTGAATTTGATTTAACGAATTTAATTCGTTATAACAAACTTTGGAATTTGTTTAAACGAATTCAATTTGTTATAACAAACTTCAGAATTTGTTTAAACGAATTTAATTTATTATAAGAATTTTTTGAATTCGTTTTAACGAATTTAATTCGTTATAACAAATTAAAGAATTCTTTATACTGAATTCGACAAATTTGCTATAACAGATTAAAATCGTGATAACAAGTTCAAAGACATTGTTGAAAGGAATTAAATTCTTTATAACAAATTCGACAATTCGTTATATCAGATTTCAAAAATATTTTTATAGGTCCTAAATGGACCTATCAAAAATATTTTTGAATTCGTTTTAATGATTCTTAGAATTCGTTATAACGCATTAAATTTGTTATAACAGATTTTTAGAATTCGTTATAACGAAATCAATTTGTTATAACGAATTAAATTCGTTATAACGAATTCAATAGATCTGTTATAACAAATGTAATTCGTTACAACAAATTCTAAAAATCTTTTATAACAAATTAAATTCGATATAACGAATTCTAAGAATCGTTATAAGGAATTCGAAAATATGTTTTGATAGATCCTAAATGGGCTTCCGTACTTTACCTATAAGTCCTGATAATTGAATTCGATTAAACGAATTTAATTTGTTATAACAAACTTTGGAATACATTTAAACGAGTTTAATTTGTTATTACAAACTTTTGAATTTGTGTTCACGAATTTAATTCATTATAACAAATTAAAGAATTCGTTTTAACGAATTTAACAAATTTGATATAACAGACTAAAAGCTTTTTATTATATAACTTTGTGAAATCCGATAATCTGATTGGTCAATACGAAGTACTTATTTTTTAATAACGACCGCTGAAAGTGAATAATGACTCGCACGAGCTGTCTATTATGTCTATGCAGTAACTCCGCAGGCTGACTAAAAAGCCAATAAAAAAGCGCGATTAGGTTCTAAGTAAGTTAGATCATGTTAAGTTAAAATTTTAGTGGTTAAGAAGGGGGCTCGGTCGCTTCGCTCCCTCTGCCCCTTCTTCACCACTAAAATTTTACTTAATATGATCAAACTATTACTTAATTGAAAACCGCCTGGCATGACTTCAGCTGCTTGATTAAAAATTACCTGACTATCAATATTATTTAGTGAAGCGAGTTATCGCCCATAACGTATTACGTCATCAGAGACAACTTTTGACTGTAGTGACTGAGCGAGAGAAGGACAGATCAGGAGTTTACTAGTTGTTTACAAGTTTTCGTTCTAGGGGTATGGTGCAGCGCATAGTGTTTTCCCGCGTTTCGTAGTATAGCGGGAAAACATTGTATGATAGGAACGTATTTTATTGGTTTTTGCCTGTATAGTAGGCGTGGTCAAAGGAAGGCCAATGAGAAAGAAGTATTCAGTAAGGTGTTCGAATCATTCTAAGCCAGTGCTCTTCAACAAACACACGTGTTTTGCGAGGTCCTCGGGAGCATGGAGGCGGCTAATCTTGAAGTTCTTCTAAACAGTTTCCGACATGATGGATAACAAGTTGCAATCTTTGGAGGCGAAAATGGCTAAGTAACAAAAGCAGCAGCACAAGCAGCAGTTGTCAAAACTGCAGTCAGTCACCTACAAGACTTTCGTCTTCAAGAAGAAAGGAAACGAGGCTCAGTTTAAGTTCAACAACACTGTGAGGGAAAAATTCGTAGGGGCCAATACAAGTTTAAACGACGGCGATGCAGAGTCGGCTTTTCAACAAATAACGGACGGTATTCAGCTAATCAATAATAGACAAAAGTTAGTGAAGCTTGCGGATTCCTCTAAAAACGGATGGAGAACCGTCCAAGAATATACACAACACGAGCTGGCCTCTGATGACGAAGACGAAAAAAGAATATTAAAGGCAGAGATTAGGGCAGAGGAAAAAACTGAAAGATGAAAGAATACAGAAAGCCAGAAGTCAACGGAGGAGCGTACCTTATGCACCCCCAGAGAAGAGTGCGCAGGAGCGGTCAAGCAAATCCGAAGCCAGTAGAAAAACGGGAACCTGTTTCAAGTGTGGTTTTACAGGCCATTGGGCTAAAGAGTGCGCAAATAAGAAAACAGTTTTTAAGATAAGTATATTAGATAGTATTTCTATTAAACTTTTTAAGAATATTTGCGCTAATGAAGCTAAACATGCAGAGAATTTTATCGAACACGAGATTGTATGTTTAGAAACAGTAGATGAAAACCAAAGTCCAGTCGGTCGCTTAAGGGCTCATTTGTCAAAATGGGTAAGTATTGGGGCCGATGATTACATTTGAGATATTTTGAGAAACGGATACAAAATACCCTAAGAACGTGCCGAGTCGCGTGTTTCTTAGCAATTACAAGACGGCTCTGGATAACGGTGAGATTGTTTACAAAGAAATACAAAAACTCATTCAGAAAGGTTGTGTAACCGAGGTCAAGGATATACCTCACGTTGTAAATCCTTTAACCGTCGCATTCAACAAGACGGGTAAAGCTCGGTTAGTTTTAGATTGTAGACACATTAATCAATGTATACATAGTTTCCCTTTTAGAATGGAGGAAACAAAAATTGCTCGAGATATTTTTGACAAAGGTGATTTTTTATTCAGTTTTGATCGGAAGTCAGCATATCATCATATAGAAATTTTTGAAGATCATAAAAAATATTTAGGTTTTCACTGGGAATATGACGGCGCATTGAAATATTTTGTGTTCAATGTTTTACCATTTGGTATTTCATCTGCCGCATTCATATTTACAAAAGTTTTGAGAAAGGTCGTTCAATATTGGCGAGGAACAGGTATTAGGGTTATTATGTACCTAGATGACGGTCTGGCTGGATCAAATAATTTCCTAGAAGCCGTAAGTATTAGTAACTTCTTTCAGACTTCTTTAGAACAATTGGGTTTTGTAGTGGCACATTCAAAAAGTGAATGGCAGCCTCAACAAAACATAGTGTGGTTAGGGTTTGAGTGGAACACTGAAAAGGGCAGTATAAAGATCACTTCTGAAAGAACAGAAAAATTACTTGTAAATATCAGTGAAATTTTAGACAAAGTACAATCAGGTCAGCTTGTTTTCAAGGTAACACACCCTTTTACCGGCAACTGTGACAACCGAGGCAACTGTGACAACAGACGGCAAAGTTATCAATCGCTACGACAGAGACCTAATTGATATCATAATTTTGACTATCTATAACATTCATTTACTTTCGTTTGATGGTTTCCCGTGTTGATATAACCTTAAACTATTTTTGTGTTGAAAATAAAACAATTATTTCTTATTGAAACAAAATAAGAACAGAATAAAGCTAAATTTCAATCATTATTCAAGAAAAATTGGTTAATCTCAGCTTATAAAATAAAAACTACTACTCTGCGGTCTTATTTCTTGTTGTATATAATTAATTTAGACTCTCTACACCATAACTTTATGATGTGGATGGACTTTGTTGTTTAACAAGTGTGCTGCAAGTGTTTGATTTTGATGGGTTAAGACATTTTGGCTGTCGTGAACAACAGATGTTTGTTTCTGTGGCAAACACTGACGACAGATAATGGCACACATTTATTTTAATCTGGATTTCAACTTTTTAAACGTTTTTTTCTTATCAAGATCACTGACAAAAATATGACTAGTTGTCAGACATCTCTATACATTATATAATTTATTATTTCAGAAGATGATTGTCTATCTAAGAACGAAATATGATCTCTCTGCAAACATTTGCTGCAAGTCTTCAACATACATTGGTGCAAACTTGCTACAAACATCGCTGCAAAGGATCCTTTGCTGCAACGAAGCTAAAGAAACCATAACAAACTTTTAAAACCTTTGTGTTTGCAGCAAGTTTGTCGCTAGTTTTGACAAGCTCATAGCAAACAAGTACCCTAGCTGCAGATCTGTAGCGTTATGGTTTTATATATTTCTCTTTGACCATAACGCCACAGATCCCGTAATGCAAAAAAGGTGCAATTTACGGCGCAATATTTTTTGCGCTCTCTTGGGAAGAATTTCTCCACTTTCTAGCATAATCTAGGTTAATCAACAACCTTTCACTCCCTAATTCTAGACACATTATATAGCCAATATGTATATTTTATCCACCTCCCAACAATTTACAGTTTTCTCTACAGGCAATAAACTCGCTTTAAGTGGATTTTCAGCAATGTAACAAATAAGTTTAATCAAGTGAGTTTATCATTAGTAGAGACGGCTATAAAGGGTTGGAAGATGGAAAAATTATAAAGATTAGTTAAATAATGTGCCTAGAATTAGGTATTGGAGATTAGTTAATTGAACGATGCTGGGAAGTGGAGGAATTCTCTCCAAAAGAGCGCAGAAAATATTGTGCCGTAAATTGCACCTTTTTTGCATTACGGGATCTGTAGCGTTATGGTCAAAGAGAAATATATAAAAAACCATAACGCTACAGATCTGCAGCTAACAGTTACCCATGCAAAAGAGGTTTACCGCTGGTTTTAACCTGCTGCCAATATTAGATTTTTTAAAGAAAGATATGAAGATACTACATGTAGTAACGTTCAGTGTTCAAGCTCAAAACTCCATCAAACAATACAAAATGGAGCAGAAAAACGGGAAATTCTTAAACATAGAAACGGGCACGACCCGTCCCATGCGTGGAGGAGTGATCATCACCTGCCAAGTTTTTTGCTTTATGTCATGATAGAAAAAAAAAACAAACAAAAAATCATTCGACAATTCAGTATGTGCAAATGATGGCCCAAAAAATATATATGGGGGTGGGGGGGGTGGAGGAGTCAATCAGCATTTGAATCAATGAAAAAAATTATTTGCTGACAGTGACATTCTATAGAAATAAAGAAATGATGACTTAAAAACAAGATTGTTAATATTCTTCTTTCGTCAATTTGTCAATTATTTACCTCATTCTAGAAATTTTAGAAAATCCTACGCAGAGCATGCTTTTGCGTATCGAATCAACAGAGAGTTAAACACCCTGTATGTATGTGATGAACGTATTTTCCTGCATAAGTAAGGGAAGTTGACGATTGAAAAGTTAAAGTCATTACTTTTATAATAAAAAAAAAATTAAAACAAAACCATATCTTATCAGTCAGACGTTGTGTGATATCTACAACTTCAATTGAAATATTTCAAAATGGCGAATTCTTTGTTGACCTAGGTACAGTCTACATTTCATTGGCTAGTTTGACTTGTTTACTTTCATGCGAGCTTCCTGCAAACCTTCGGTTTGTCAGATTTGATGTTTCCAACAAACTTGTTGCTGCTTTATATAGAGGCATGTATGTTTCTTGCAATGTTCCTGCAAACATTTTGAGTTTTTGCAAGATAATATAGCAATAGTTGTAATGTCGGCCGCAACATTGCAGCGAGCGACAATAATCTGCACGAAACTTTTCCTGTGTACAATTTTGTTTGCTGAAGTCTGCAGCACACATAACAGCTTCCTGAGGAATGCCAAAATTAGCAATTTTAAAAACCTAAGTTTATAACTACATAAAACTTGTACATAAAAAATCACTTTTAAGTACTTTACTGTGGTCCTTGATATGTTACAGTTCCAAATATCCGTTTTCTGTTTCTTATCGTTGAAAAACAAAAGAAGATGGTGGAACAAGGCGGGCATAATGCCTATGGCGACAAATACATGTATTAAGAAATCATATTCAATATGTGAATTGAGTACAAGTATTAAGATCAACTTCTAATTATTGAATTTATGACATTATTAGAAAAATACCTTTTCTAAGAAAAAAAATTATATCGACAAAATTATAAAAATACTAGATGGTTTTAGTGAGATTCTAACCCTAGCAATAAAAATCCGACAAATCATACTACTTTGAGATTGAGACTAACGCCTTACCCACTATGCTACATGGTTCATGATGATTTGGGGCATTTAAATAATGTTTGTGATATACCGGTTACCCTTGACTTAATGGACTTAAAGTATTTCTCTAAAAGATGCGAATCTTTTGTCAAAAAAGTGTACTTTTAAAGTAAAGTGGGTCTTCGCTTCATGTTTAAGTAAACCACAAATTGTATATTCTATTGCTAACTTTTAGGATCATCTTTTTACAAAAATGGAACGAAGACCAACTCATATTAAAAAAAATTGTTTAAGTATGAGAAAATCCTTTTGTTCTTTTTAGTGTGTATATGCTTTTTCATAGGCAAATATTTTCAGTCTGTGTGAGATTTTTGTAAATTGTAGAGATTTAGATTAAATAAACTTCATTATTAGATAAAATATCAAATAAAATTCTGATACAATTGAGATTTGATTTTTAACTTCTTATCTGCCGCACTATAGGCATTTCATCCGCCTTATCCTCCCATCTTCTTTAGGAACACCACTGGGCCGTCTTATTTAAACATGTTCATGTTTATTATCGAAGAATAGTTATTCAGTAGCTGCCGTATGGCAACCATGCACGGGTACTGGTGGAGAGGAATAACCCCCCCCCCCCCCCGTCCGGGGGGCATGTCCATAAAATCCTTTGATAGCAAGTACCATACATATGACCAATATTGACGGCCAAAATATGTCTTGACTAAATTTGAAGCCTACTAGTATCAGGATACAGCTAATTTGTACTTGATCAAACTTTGTATCCACTGTTTCCGATTGCCGTATTTCGTTTTAAATCTGCTGTCATTGTTTGCCTCGTCTGTTGTACCTGATAGCCAAAATGATTTCACCAAACAAAATTAAACGCTTGCGGCGCTTTTACTAAACAACAAAAATTATCCATATTTTGAAGTTATGTCGTAAAGAGTCTGAATATATTATATACAACAAGAAATAAGACCGCAGAGTAGCAATTTTTATTATATAAGCTCAATTTGACCAATTTTTCATGAACAACGATTGAAATTTAGCTTTATTCTGTTCTTATTTTGTTTCAATAAGGAATCATAGTTTCATATTTAACAGAAAAATAATTTAAGGTTAGATCAACACGGGAAACCACCAAACGAAAGTAAATGAATGTTATAAATAGTCAAAATTATGATATCAATTAGGTCTCTGTCATAGCGATTGATAACTTTGCCGTCTGTTGTCACAGTTGTATCGGTTGTCACAGTTGCCGGTAATAGGGTGTGGTAAGGCGTATAGCAAGTATCGTAGGACAAACCATTTCTATGGAAGCCGCTATAGGACATGCGGCAAGATTTTATACAAGGTGTCTATATGACGTTATTCTTAAGAGAATAAATTGGAACTCGCAGGTAAGATTAAATTCAGGGTCTGAAGAAGAGTTGTTATTTTGGAAACAAAATTTATTGGATTTAAACGGTTCTGATATAAAATGTCAAGAAAGGAATCTGATTTGAATGTATACAGTGATGCATCAGATACAGGTTTTGGTGCTTTTATAGAAGGAATCGGTGATTCAGAAACGTTTGGTACGTGGATAAGTGAGGAGTCTTGTCAGAGTTCTACTTGGAGAGAACTCGAAACCGTAAATAGAGCATTGAATACTATAGGAGAAAGTATTCAGGATAGACAAGTCAATTGGTACAATGATAATAAAAATGTTTGTAGAATTTTAGAGGTGGGCAGTAAAAAACCATATTTGCGCAGTATTGCAAAAGAAATAACATGGTAAGTGTGCCACAAAAAATGTACTTTTAAATAGCATTTGGGTACCAAGAGAAAAGAACACAAGAGCAGATGCTCTGAGTAGGTGTTTTGATAGCGATGATTGGGGAATTGAATCTCATGTGTTTGAAAACATTGACAGAAACTGGGGCCCTCATACATGTGACAGGTTTGCTACTGATTATAACACAAAATGTAGAACATTTAATTCAAGGTGGTGGTGTACAGGCACAAAAGGGGTCGATGCATTTAGTCAAGGTTGGGATGAGAAAAATAACTGGTTAGTACCCCCACCTAGACTTATGAGTAAAACCTTTCTTAAATTGAAATCAGATAAAGGCAATGGTACTTTAATAGTTCAAGTCTGCTCCTTATTGGCCACTTCTAAAAAAGGGGGACAAATGGCAATATTTCGTGAAAGAAATTAAACATACAACATCCTTGATAACCCAAAAGGGAAAAAAGGACAATGGTATTTTTGGTGGGCACAAAATATTTGATATGGTCATTCTTAGATTACAGTTCTACAATAACAGGCATTCGTTTTATATATTACTTATGTATTTTTGCAGACCTAAGCTTGGACAAGACCATAGAAGAAGTGGTTAAATCAGCGGGGGTGGATTTAGAAGATTCAGAATACGCCATTCTAGCGAGGAAGCTGTGTGATTTTCTTCTGAAATCAAAAAGTGTAAATACGAGTAAAAAATACAAGTCAGCTTTTAACAGGTGGTGTAGGTTTATATCTAACAAGAAAAAGCGGTCAGTTCCTGCAAATTCTGTGCATATTTCGTTGTATCTAACTCATCTTTTAAATATTGGATGTTCATTTCACGTGGTTTCAAGTGCAGTTTATGCCATCAAGTGGGCCCATTCCATTTTCGGGTACTCTGATCCTACCGATCACCCATTTGTGAAGAATTTGTTAGCGAGTTCCAGACGTCACAACAAATCCAAAGTATCAAAAAAGGAGGCAGTTTCCGCTAAAGATCTAATAGCTTTGTGTAACCTTTACTCCAATAGTACCAATCTCGCAGACGTGAGGGATATTTCCATATTTTTATTAGCTTTCGCAGGATTTCTAAGATTCGACAAGCTCAGTTTCATTAGCTTGTTCCGACATAGCTTTCGTGGATAATTACATAAAAGTGTTCATACGTAAAAGTAAAACCGACCAATACAGACAAGGGAATGAAATAGTGATATCAAGTGGTTCTACATCCGCCTGTCCTGTCAAAATGCTACTACGATACTTTGAGTTGGGATGCATCGAAAAATCTTCAAATCATTTTTTGTTCAAACCCACATTCAATTCTAAAAGAAAAATTAATCTGGTGTACAAAAACAAAAAACTTAGCTATACTCGAGCGAGAGAATGTATTATATCAAAACTCAAGTGCGTTATGGGTGATGTTAACATAGGCATACATTCTTTGCGCGCCGGCGGAGCCACGGCAGCGGCCAATTCGGACATCAACGATAGGTGTTGGAAAAAACATGGGCGTTGGGCGTCGGATTCGGCGAAAGACGGTTACGTTCAAGACAGTCTGGACAGTAGATTGTCGGTTTCTAAAAATTTAGGGCTATGATATTATCTACCAATTTCAAATATTCAAATAGAGATTATTTAATAATAAATGAAACATTTGTTATTGTTATTATTTTTTATTATTTTTGCTGATGATCTTTTTTCTTTCACTAACTTTTGAACTAGATATTCTAAGCTAGCCTGGCTTACAGCATAGTTGTTGTATTATGTGTAGTCTGTCAAATAATGAGTGGAGATTATACTAGTGTTTTCCCGCGTTTCGTAGTATAGCGGGAAAACATTGTATGATAGGAACGTATTTTATTGGTTTTTGCCTGTATAGTAGGCGTGGTCAAAGGAAGGCCAATGAGAAAGCAGTATTCAGTAAGGTGTTCGAATCATTCTAAGCCAGTGCTCTTCAACACACACACGCGTTTTTTTTTTTTTTGCTTTATATATAATGTATATCATGTTTGTATAAATATATGCATGTATATAGGGTGTTCAGGCATTTTTAAGTACTGCACCGAATGTACGTCCGGCATTCTCCCTTGAGACATTATTTACATAGCGACGGACACAGGTTTTTGCCTGGGCGGTTTTTAATGTCTGTGATAGGGGTATAATATATTACACGTAATATAATTATATATATATATTGCAGTGCTTTATTTTTCACATACAATGTAATGTATGTTCAATATTTATGTATTGTTTTCAAAATAAACGCCAGCTGCTCCCACTAAGCTAGCCTAGCTTACAGCATAGTTGTTGTATTATGTGAGGTGTAGTCTGTCAAATAATGAGTGGAGATTATACCGTCTTTGAACTGTTATGTAAAATCTATACAGAGTTTTAAGTTTATTTCTTTTCTCGAAAGACCCAAAAGAGGTAAAACACCACAATGTCTTTAGTACATCGCCTTATCAAACATCCATAAAAATCAATACATGAATTTATGATATCAAGTTAATCTATTTGTTTAAAGCAAGTAGATAAAAAAAAATACACAAATATCTGGAAAACATAGTGACAATACGCATTATTATTTCAAAAGAGATCAATAAATCTTAAACTGATTTGTTTTGTATGAGAGCGGCATACCGGGGCAGTGGAGAGTTATCGAGTTCTCACTGAAAAAAAAATGCCGAGGATGGATGGTGTTCTATATATAATTACACGTAACTCTAAGTCTATTTGTTTAGTTAACTTGGATTTTGTATTAAAAATTAAAACATATTTACTCTGTCTCATCATTTTTGTTGGTATAGCCCCCCTTTAATTAGCCCCAATTTGCTTCCGACGCCTATGCGCTATACATTGCAACAATTTCCATCTCCTATCGCTGCTTCTCATCTGTCGGATGCTCATTACCGCTGTAGAACATCTTCCGAAATCACAAAACCTTTACCTTGTGAAAATGGCGATTGTATAGAGTTTGTGTTATATACCATAAAATTCACTCACAATGTCGTCAAGTTATGCCCTGTTCACACGGAGAGTTTAATTCGCAGTAAACTAATGCGAAGTTAACTAATGCGAATCAAACTAATGCGAATTAAAATTGCGTTCACACGACAGCTTATGCGAAGTAAACTAATGCGAATTAAAATTCTACTTCTGCAGCCCGGCGTCAGCACGGCTATTATGACGTCATTTGCAAATCACGTCACCTTATGCAGAAGCGGATCCATTTGACATAATGGCAAGGTGTCTGTATACACATTTTAATGATTAACAAAATTTTCTTCAGTTTTTCACTCAAAAATAGCACAAGTACCTATAGCTGACCACCGACATGTGGCATTTGACTAAATTTTGCCATTACGCATGCGTCAGAATTTAATTCGAATTAGCTTCGCTTAGCGTTCACACGGAGCTAATGCGAAGTAATTTAATGCGCAGTAAACTAATTCGAATTAAACTGATTCGCATTAAATTCTCCGTGTGAACGCTAAGCGAAGCTAATTAGCAGTAACTTTACGTTTAATTCGAATTAAACTGTACGTGTGAACAGGGCATTACAAATGTTCATGTACAATTACTACTTTTTTTTAAATATAAAGTTGGGGTGGGAAGGCATGATAATGTATATTGAAATTATGGACAAAAAGTCACGAGAATGTTTATTCATAGTTATACATGTTAAATGTGAAGTTCCTAGATCCTCAACAGGATAATGTATGGTTATAGGTTTCTAAGGTGATACTATAGTGATACTAGTACTGGTGGGGAATACCCACAGGCGCCTGAAGTATTGATCGATACCCCCTATTTTTTTAATAAAAGGAATTGTAAGAGCGTGAAATATCTCAAAAATATAAAATACCGTATAATACCATTCTCTTATCGTGTAAAAACGCACAATCTGCTTGCATAGAACGACATAAAGATGTAATTGACGGGGATTTTTTTTTAAAATATATTTTTGAGATATTTTACGCGCTTACATCCATAACTTTATCCGGACTATAAAAATAGAGTGATCAATGTCACACTATATCTCATAAATACGTACCTGCAGTTTTTGGTATTAAAACCAAAATAAAAGAACATGCTTTACTTGTTTTATAGATTTTAAGATTGATAAGAATTAGTGTATGGATGTTGAGTAGAAAAGATAAATCAAGCTGAACAGGAACTCTTGGGAAAATGTTGAGAAAATGAAAGCTATTTTTCTTATAATGCCTTGACGTGGAAGATTTTGCAGAGACGCGACTTACACATGTAATGATATGTCCTGATAAATCACCCTCAATTGATATCAATTAATAACATTTTTATATGAAATTTTGAAGACCATATAAGTAAAGATTCGTTTATGTTAAGGATATACGATCCTCAGCCAGGAAGGATAACTCTTTAATTTATAATTTAATTCAAAAAGACTTAAAATAAAGCTTGAAATTGAAATTTTCATTTCATGTCTCTACGTATGATTCAATGTTCTTTAAAGTTTTAACAAACGGTATTTAAAAAGTTGATATTTGTACCTCATTGTACCTCATTAAATGAAGTGAAACTTGCATATTTAAAAAAAAATCAATTTTCTTTTAATTTAGCCCTAGTTAGCCCTAGTTACCAATGTTTATAAGCATGATTTGAAATTAAAAGTGATTTACGGTGTTTTCTTTGAAAGGAAACACTTCAGACACTATGCATTATGAAACAATAGAGGTAAGTAGGAGAAAGTTTAGTCCAAATAAGTGTAAAATTCATGCAATTCTCTTTAAAAGCCTGGATACCTATGATTTTTATTCCTAAAATGTATTTCTTCATCAATTATCAAATAAAAAAATATGCAGTAGGTAGTTCATATCGCATTTTCTGAAAAATTATTTGAGATTTACTAATTTCCCTATATAATATGATTAAATTTAAAGATGAAGTTTAAAGAAACACCGTGGGTAAAAACGTTTTCATTGGAGAATTTAGAGACATCTTTGTGAGCATTTTCAATTACTCAATATCTGATTTTCATAACCTGAGGACCGGATAACCTTAAATGTGACATTTTATGATTTTGCCTCATTATGTCATCAATCATTTTTTTCTGTGCAACAAGTCTGCGTAATTTTTAGAACGGCCTCCGTAATGTCTATAGCAGGATTCTCTTGTTATGTTCCCCAAACGAAGTTGGGGAACATATTGTTTTTACTCTGTTTCTTATTATTATGTTCCCCAAACGGAGTTTGGGAACATATCGTTTTTACTCTGTTTCTTATTATTATTATTATTATTTTTTTTCTTATTTGTTCTCCGGTACTTTTTTGTCCGCGAGTGTTCTCAGAAACTGTTCACACAACTGAGCTAAAACCTTTTTAGGGTTAATAGGTGTGTAGTGTAGGTGTGCGGAACGAAGGTCATTTTGCGCGCATACGCCTGCACGTGCGTGCGCGTGAAATGAGTGAATTGACTGAAATACTTAATATAGCTATAACTTTTACATTTTTTGATGAATTGCTTTGAAACTCATTACATATAGATATATTAAAAGTGTTGATAATATGACACTGTCAAATTAGCATGAACTCACGCGCATGCACGTGCGCCTTCCTCTGATTGGCTGAAACAAAAATCTCAATATCTCTTTTGTTTTCCGACGAAATGCTTTGAAATTTTTAACATTGTCATGAATTTGGATACACTAGAATATGATATACAAAAAATTTCAAGAAATCACGCGCATGCACGTGTGCTGCAATCTGATTGGTTGTAACTTTAAATGGCCATATCTCCTTTGATTTTTGACGAAATGCTTTGAAATTTAAAACATAGATATGCATTAGGATATTCTACAATATGATTTAGAAAAAAATTCTTGAAATTACGTGGATGCACGTGTGCTGCAATCTGATTGGCTGAAACTTGAAATGGCTATAATTCCCTTGGTTTTCAACCAAACAGGATGGGATTTAGAACATAGATAGATATAAGGGCCTCCTACAAGAAGGTATGGTCATCATGCACGTGCACGCACGTGCGTGCAT